>JAANBB010000401.1:0-37261 GCA_014621425.1 Cylindrodendrum hubeiense
CAGGGACACCGCTCCCACCGATGACGATGGTTGGAAGTCCATCTGCACCTGTGATTGTGAGGGTAGGGACACCGCCCCCGCCACCGATAACAGTTGGAAGTCCATCCGTGCCTGTGATGGTGACCCAAGAGGTGGGTAGAGGTTCATTGCCAGCAGTTCCGTGGGTATTCGTGAACCAAGGAGGAAGTTGAGTGGACACGGGAAGGCTATCACTAGAAACCCCAGATGGGTTGAAAGGTGATGTACCAGGAGCATCTCCGGGGCTCCCAGAACCAGGTGCTTGGGAAGGGATGGGAAGAGGTGCTTGTGTACTTGCGCCAGGGCCGCCTGGGAAGCTTCCAGGCGAGTCAGTAGGGAAGCCGCCAGTACCATCACCGGGGGCGTCAGTAGGGAACCCATTCGAAGCATCACTGGAATACCCGGGTGCAGTGTCCGGAGTAGGGATAGGAGAGAAGGGAGAGTCCGAGCCATCGCCCGTGCCAGCGCCATCTTCAGGGCCACTGCCATCTTCAGGGTCACCTCCATTATTGGAACCGTTGCCATCGTTGGGGACGTTGTCATCGCTGGGGACGTTGTCATCGCTGGGGACGTTGCCACCATCGGGGGCGTCGCCATCGGTAGCACCAGTGTCATCGTTACCAGTGTCTGTTCCGTCCGTTCCGTCACCAGAACCAGTTCCATCATCAGGGCCAATTTCATCATCAGGTGAGCCCCAGATGTCAATGGTCAGAGTTGTAAATGGCGAAACAGAGGCGCTTTCTGGGTTGACCGTGGAAGATGGTGGTTGGGTAGGAACAGGGGATTGGACAACAGTCTGATCAGAATCAGAGCCATTTGGTAGAGAGCCGGGAGAACTGTTTGAAGAGCCATCTTGTGGGCCATCTGAAGTTCCATCGGAGTTTGTGGGGTAGACAGTGACAATGACGGTTGTTGTTTTGGTAGCACAGGTGGGGAAATTTGGAACAGAAGCTCCAGGGGCACCGGGGTAGGGAAGGCTGCCAGGAACAATGACTGAACCATCACCGGGGATGCCGCTGGGAACGCCACCAGCAGGAACAATAGTGGGAATACCGGGGTGAGGAAGGCTGACAGGGACAACAGGAGGACCACTGTCAGGGTAGGGGGGACCTCCGCCAGGGGAGGGGGAACTGCCAGGGACAATGACTGAACCATCACCAGAGATGCTACCAGCGGGGACAGCAGATCCAACGGGGACAACAGATCCAACAGGGACAACAGATCCAGCGGGAGGGATACCGCCAGGGATGCTGCCAGCTGGAACGACAGGGCCGATAGGAGGAATGCCGCCAGGAACAGTTCCGGGGACGCTGCCTGGAATACTGCCAGGAACGGTTCCGGGAACAGGGAAAGTACCAGGTGAGCCATTGGGGTTGGCAGGAGAAACGGTCCCGGTAGCATCATTTGGGATTCCATTGGGTCTGCCGCCAGGAGAGCTGTGTCTCGTTAGCACGAAGTCAGGCCATTGTGGAGTTGTCACACTCACCCGTAATCCGCGGCTTGGGCACTAGAGTGACCCAGAAGCCCGGTGGCCACAATGGCCCCGAGAGACGCAGAGATCCGCATCTGGGCGAGATTTCTTCCAGAGGGAATTGTCAACGGCTGGAGAAAAGATGGAGGACAACAGTTGGTATGAGAGACGGCGAGCTGCCTGGAAGACAGGAAGACAACAGACGATTGAAGTGCGAACGAGTGTACCACGAGGGACGAAGCCGCCAAGGGATGAAGAGATGAAAAGGGACGAGAATGTAGACGAGGTCTCGTGCACTGAAGGAGAGTGAAGGTGAAGGAGAGAGGTTGGAGGAGTGAGAATGGAACGTGGGAGAAAACTCTTTGTGGGTGGCGGATGGAGGGGAAGGGGGAAGGTTGTGTGCCCTGCTCGGTCGACGGCGAGGAGTGAGTGCTCCTTCCCTCTCGGCAACTGTTGGGGATGAGGCGTTGGGTGAGGATTGCCTCAGGCTTCTCACTTGGGGGTAAAGGAGCAGAGGGAAGGTGCGAGGTAAAAGTTGCGAGGCACCTCATAGTGTCAACTGGCAGCAGCTGTCGTCTGAAGAGCCACGAGGATTCACATGTGCAAGAATGCGAGTCCTCCCGAGCAGGTAAGTACAGGTGTGTTAAGGATAAATGCAGACAGTCTATTAATATTATTGCTTGACTTGTGATATCCTATGAGCTATAGTTCTTCGCTGTCTCAAGATACTATGAACATTGCGCTTGGTGTTTGGTGTCGCCATTCGGAACAACGTGAGGACAACCACGTGAAGCAACAACCTCCTTCCACTTACAGCGAGCCATCAAAATCAAGTGTCTCGCCAAAATTTGATGCACGGATCAAGTTCCGCCCAGATTGAGGTTGGCTCGTGATCAAGGATCAAAGAGCCTCGTGCCCGACCCAAGAGCCTCCTTCTCTGGCTGAGTTAGCGATAGAGCCTGGTAAAGGAAGTCAGGCAGGACCAGTTCAACTAGCGCATGTCTCGCAGTGTCAAACTGTAGAAACGAAACGGAGAAGGAAGGTTGAAAACATGTTAGCGGCGCCATCAAGAATCACGGATGAGGAGTATCATCATTTGGCGTGCAGGTATCCAACTTTCTGACTGTACGTCATACAACATGATCAGAGTAGGGAGGTGGTGCAGACGAATCCTCTCGGCTTATGAGACCATCCACAGCCCTCTTTCTGTCCTCCTCCTCTATTCGCGCCGCCCACATGGCTGCACCCGCTGTCGAAGTCAAGAGGAAGAAGAGCGACAGGATGGGAATCAGCTCCAAGATCATGGCGACGGTACCGAACCAGATGTACTCCCATGCGCGATCCCTCAATTCCTTCTTCCGCTGGTCTTTAGACAGACCCTTGATGTCAAACCACCGATAATGCGACAGCTTGCCGAGTCTCGCTCCTGTGATGATGATGAATGCCAGCGTGCCGACATACGGGATCAGGTTGAGGGGCAGGAACACGATGAGTTCGACGATCTGGATGACGCTCCATGGAGTGTAGACGGCAGAAGTGGTGGGCTTTCCGAGCATCTTGACGGAATTGGGAGCATCAAGGAACAAGATTCGGTGCGGAGAGATGAGGTCTGTCAACGAGTAGTTGATGAGAGTTGCCTACACGAGTATTAGTGGGACAGGAATCACGCATGCTTGTCCAAATTGAATCTCACATCAAATACATCCACTCGGCACTCATCCACAAAGAAGCCCTCAAAAAGAGCCTGGATGATCACCAGCCCCTCGCCCAACACCAGGACCACGGCGTTGACCCATGCACCCCATCCATGAAAGAGAGCCAGGAACGCAAACTGGGGCAAAAAGGCAAAAGCGAAGAGCAGAAAATAAACAAGGAATGAGATGAGCGACAGGGGCAGCATGCGCCCAACAAAGAGGGGCCAGAATTCGCGGTGGCGCAGGTAATACCAGATGCCGCGTATGGGATAGGACGCAGCGACGCTGGCTCGCTTGAGGTAGAGGATTGGCCGGTGGACCGGGCGAGACAGGGCCTCAATCCGCGTGGGATACGGCCGATTTGAGGTACCGTTTTGAGGCATGGTGGAATTCTCGCTCGGTATTGCAGAAGTAATCAATTAGAGCTCCAGGCATCACCAGTGAGTTGTGGTGTTGCTCGACAATGGAAACCAGCCTCCCATTACGTCACTGATCGGAGAAAATGGCCCCGTCATTCCGGGTGCAGCACACGGCCACGTGCTCTGTTGCGCAATCTCCACGGGCCTGGTTGAGCATGGACCCTGGAGCAAATCAGCCCTACGAATTTACGGCGAGGTGCAGGGTAGGAGGAGCGGTTCCAGACGTTGATCTAATAGGGTTTGTTTATCTAAATGAAATCACTACTCGGTATTAACTGTAGTTCTATGAGTTTGCGCCGCATCTAAGTTTTCTACTGATCGTTTGTTGCTCATGTTGTAAACCCGACAGGTGGGGTGGAGAGCCTCGTCCTTTATCTCTGCGTCATGCCGGAAACTTATTTTGCTGTTTAGCTTTGCTTTGAACTGAGCTGAATCACAAGCACCCAAAAGGACATAATTATTACTGAACAGTCATCAAAAGCCTCCATTTAGCTGAATAAGTGTTGATTCTGCCTTAGGGATCAGTTGTGTAAGTTGAGCGACCACTCAATACTGTCATTCAAAGCTCACATCTAGTGACCCCGCGCGTCAGCATGAATCCAAAGATCCGGTGCCAGTGCGGCAAAATAGTCATCTACGCGTCTCGCCCAGAACCCCTCGATGTCTACTGCTGTCATTGTCTAGAATGTCAGAGGCAGTCGTCTACCGCCTACGGCACTACGGCCATCTTCCCCGCAGAGGGAATGTGGCCGCTTCCAGAAGACATGCGTTCTAAACTCGGGGTCTGGATCCGCCCGACGGACGCAGGCAATACGCTCGAGTGTTACTTCTGCAAGGAATGCGGCGTGCGGATTCTGCATCGAAGCATTCTGCCAGACGGGACGCCCAAGCCAACGCTGAGCATCAAGGGAGGGTGCTTGGAGGGACTGAGCTGGGAGGGCGCGAAGCACATATATACGCGATCGGCCAGGGTACCTGTTCCAGAGGGAGGGGATCCGGGGTCGCCTGGCCTTGCAGTGGGACTGGAGCCGCACGGCGTGCATAAGTAGAACATGTGTTGAATTGAATGCGTTGCTTCACGTCAATTGCTGGTGGCTGATGACTGGAATACGCCCTCGCTGTGATAACCGTGGGATCAAAAGTGCAACGCCTATATTCATTGACACGGAAAGAAAAAAATCATAAGATAGTGAATTGAGTTCCTAGATTGTCGCACAAGCAAAGCGACAATAGCCAGAAACAATGGATGAGCAGAACAATCCATGTTTGGAATCTGCTGTGGAGCCGTCGGGAATCCGGATTGTGTCGGAGCTATTGGAGCTCCATAAAAGCCGATGTCGTGGATCCATCTCCGACCGAAGCCCAACATCGCCGTTCCGAGACCCACGTCACCATGAACAGCCACAGCTGCAGTCTTGACGCTTTTCCATTTTGAGAGAATTTAATTGTAATTAGACTACAGTGGACAGGTCAATCATCGGTGCCTGGTGAGCGTAACGACTTGAGGACAAGGGGCTGAAGGGTGGACACTCGGGATTCTCGCACTCCGAGTCAAGAGGTGATTCTAGTATATATAACTACAATGACCAACCGATTTCAATTCTTGGCATTATAATCTGCATACTTTGAACTTGCATACATTCTTCTATTGCCAGCCACTATGTCGTCCGTCCGATCACAGATGTTCCCGCCCAAGCCCACTTTCACAGAGGAGTCTTTGCATTCGCTATCCTCCCGAGTATATATCATAACCGGCGCAACATCCGGAGTCGGCCAAGAGCTGGCTAAGATCCTCTACTCCAAATCCGCAGTCGTCTATCTCGCTGCCCGAAACGCCTCGAGGATCGCTTCGTCAATTAAAACCATCACAGAATTGTTCCCTCAATCCACGGGTCGCCTGGAGCCTCTGCAGGTTGATCTCTCTGATTTGCAGAGCATTGCACCTGCTGCCGCGTTTTTCAAGGGAAAGGAGACCAGACTCGATGGCCTGGTACTCAACGCAGGTGTAATGACCCCACCCGACGGCAGCAAGTCCCAGCAGGGACATGAGTTCCAGATGGGAACTAACTGCCTTGGCGGCTATACTTTACTGCGTCTACTTGAAGACGCCCTAATCAGTACCGTAAGTCTTGCAGAAAAGGCTAGTGTGCGAGTCGTGTGGTTGGCGAGCACGATCATTGGCATTCCCAAGGGTGGTGGCATTGTCTGGGACGAGACAAAGAACGAGCCAAAGGTTGTGAAGAACCAGATGGAAAATTACATGATGACCAAAGTCGGAAACGTTTTCCTGTCCTATGATACAGCAACGCGGCTAGGCGCTCATGGAGTCATATCTGTGGTATGTGCTTTTCTCGGATGGTTGCAGGAACAGCAGCTAATAGACCCCCAGTCAGTAAACCCGGGACTCATCAAGACAGAACTTCAACGTCATCTCCCGGGCCCAGTCGCACTATTCATGGTAAGAATCCTAAGGTGATCTCGATGCACAATGCTAATTGAGTACAGGGTATGGTATTCAAACCCGCCAAATTTGGAGCGTACAGCGAATTGTTCGGCCTGCTATCCCCGGAGGTCACATCTGAGAAGAATGGCGCCTTCATTATTCCTTTCGGTCGTTTTGGGCGTCTCCCCAACGACATTGAATCTGCGTTCAAGACCAAACAGCAGGGCGGTTCCGGCGTGGCTCAGCGCTTTGTTGACTTTTGCGAGCGAGAAACTAAGGCGTTCAAATGAAGGACAAAGGAAAGCACTGAGGACTTTGTGATAATTAATACCCGGCTATAGAATCGTGTTTGTTTATAGACTTTTATTTGTATTTCTATTGCATTTTCTGCATGCCAAGAGAGGTGTAGCTGCCAGATACAATTTAGACTGCTTAATATCACTTAATCTTCAATCACTGCTTGCGGGGCATCTTGAAGTCAACGACCACAGGTCGATGATCCGAGATGAAAATTCCATCCTCAAACCTGGTGTTTAGAACTGCAAACGAGTCCCATTCGAGGCCGTCAGGGTCCCTGACGAAGATATGATCAATCTCTGTGTCGTCTGATGAATCCACTGTAAATCCCGTATATGTCTTAACATTTCCAAAATGATGAACCTCCGGCACCACATTCTTTGTGTCGTACATTTCTGAAGCCAGAGTCTGGTAGGCAACGTTGTCAGGCGTGACGTTGAGATCGCCCCCTAGGAACACTGGAATAGTCTTTGACTTGTAAGATGACCACTCATCGGAAACGCGGACAAGGAGTTTAGCCGAGTTCTCGCGGGCAACCTGGCCGCGGTGGTCAAAGTGAGTGCACATGTAGACGATGCGTGCGCCGGAGCTCTTGTGACGGAAGCGGGCGACAGTCACGATACGGGGGAGGGCAGCGTCCCATCCCACAGAGCCAGCTTCTTCGGGCGTCTCGCTGAGCCAATAGGTCGTGTTGTCTTCAAGTTTCCATACGGAAGGACGATAGAAGATGGGCGAGAACTCTCCAGCCTGAGCGCCATCATCCCGACCAACGCCAACATAGGTCCACTCATCGCCGAGGCCTGTGTCAAGATCCTGAACCTGAGGGAACGTAGCCTCTTGGAAGCACATGAGTGCCTAAGGACGTCCGGTAGACTCATAGTTCAGTTGAGCAGACATCAAGGGCTGTCGAACAGACCAAAGTTCCTCGCCAGCACTACCAACTGAGACAGCCAGTCGGATATTGTAAGTCATCAGCCGCATGTTGATGGTGCGGGGCGAAGCCGCGGCCACGGAAATGGCATTAAAGAGAGGGTAATTAAACTTCATTGTAAAGATTAATTACAGAGGATTCCAGTTCGGATGAGTGGTGTATTTCTTCAACTGTTCCTGGCTATAGCGCAACAGTCTCTCTTTATATCATCTTCCTGGAACCTTGACTTGCGTGGAAATAACACCGAGATGCCTAATCTGGCAACTGCAGGGTTGCATGCTACTGTATACCGCCGAATGACGGGTTGTGTCTTGGAATAATCCTCGGCAGATATGATGATCAACAGGCACGTGGGGAACCGGGTGGTGATAATCCAACCAACCCATGTCAGTGCCACCATTTTCGCTCTACAAAGTAACCTTGAGTGTTGGGTGTAATAATCATACACATCACATAAATCACGCAGATAATACCTGGATACATAACGGAATCCACGGTATTAATATGCTTAAGAACGTGGGCCGCGAGAGTTTGGGCATGGTCGGCGATCAATGAGCCAAGCAGCGGGGTACCTGGGGCATTGACCAGTGAGCTGCACCACGAACCTCACATGGTGGAATCGAGAGGTTCTCGACCTAAGAGAAGACGGTAGGAGGCTAATGTAATCAGTCCATAGCTGCATTTAAGGCCCAATTAATATTCAGGCTGGGTGTTTTCCGCAACTAATTTATAGTGTCGGGCGGGGTAGAAACGAAGAAGTTCAAGGGTCAACTCGATTGAAAGTGCTGGGATCCCTCATGTCTAGCTACGTCACATGCTAAGCCAAGAGGTGGTGCGACGGGAACATGGGTGTATCATAAGTCGAGGTAACCGCTTGCAACCTAGTAATAGTGACCTGTTTACTCCGTAAGGTCACGAGAGAGTGCAGCTCGTTTTGGGGAGAATGCTAGAACAAAAGAAAAGTATTGTCATGTGCACAAGTGACATAATAAATCAATACAACAAAGCAATAAGCATCCCGTATATGTATTAAGATGAATAAATTGTATTTAGTTTTGTTCATGTTCTTTCTTGTTCACAAGGCGGAAATATAGTAGCCCAAAGGTATCCTTGTCCGAGAGCGCAGGTTCCAGAGGTACTCACAAAACATATACGACCAATGTCAAACCAAACAAGAAACAGCGTGAATGCGATACTCCCGGTGTCGGCTACTTGCAGCAAGGCAGGCAACCAATCAAGACTGAACTGCGATGGTAAAATGGCGGATGGTTTGAGTTAGAACAGCGATTGAGATTGAGACTGAACGATGCCTCACACGCTTAATCGCTTAATCAGTTGTTCAAGGTCAGTTCCTTCGTTCATAAGCAATTAATTAGGTGACGAATGGCGGGTTTTGGTAACCGGGGTAAAATTCCCGCGCTTAACATCAACCACGAAATACCTTGAGAAATGTGCCTTTTGTGGCGACATGAGAGGATAGCCGGGCTCCGGGAATAAAGGTAACATGATTCAGGAAATTGAATTTCCGATTACCCATGATTCAAAGACTCCTGCGGCTCGGCAGTTCATGGCTGTCGTCAGCACTCCTACAACTCTGTTAGTGGGTATTCTTTTCCGCCGCTCCAATGCATTCGCCAATCGGCTACCGATCCAACGAAATAATGTGGCGGCGGAGTTTTAACCCCACAGCGTCGATGTCTCGAGGTCAACTCCCCACATGAGACTAAGCTGGTTCTGGCATGAGGAGAAGGTGTTGTGACAGTTTGAGCCGACGCGGGAGAGCGAAGCTAGTCGGTTGGAGACTTGGGAGCCCGCGTGCTGTCTTCCGAACGGAGAGCCGGAGGATAGTGGCGATGATGTGGGGAAAGGAGGGGGATAGACTAGGTATAAGTAGACACGAGAGGATGCTTGAGGAAAGATGGGAGAGAGAGACAGTAGGTGACGATACTAGAACCACTGGGTAATAACAACCTCAAGTCATACAGAAGCCCCAATACCGCAACAATGCCTGCTGCAAAGCGAGCAATCCGTATCGCCGGTTCCTCCGGCGGCTTCTCCGACCGGCAGCGAGCCATCGGCGACTTGGCCAAGAACTGCGACATCGACTGCATCATTGGCGACTGGCTGTCCGAGTGCACCATGACGCTGCACGGCGCCCAGAAGGAGGAGAACGCCCGTCTGCGCAAGGCCGGCGAGCTCAAGGACGAGCCCGTGGGCCTCTTTGACCCGACCTTCATGGACAACCTGGCTCCTGCACTGCCCTACCTCAAGTCCAAAAACATCAAGGTTGCCGTGAACGCCGGTGCCAGTGATACTGAGCTCTTGGCCAAGCAGGTTGAGGCGGAGGTTAAGCGGCAAGGACTCGACTTGAAGGTGGGATGGATTTATGGCGATGAAGTCACAGACACTGTCAAGCGGTTGCATGAGAACGGCGAGGAGTTCGTCAGCTTGATGACCGGCAAGACTCTGAAGGAGTGGGATCATGATATCATCTGCGCCCAGTAAGCTGTCCTCTCATGACTGGTGCCTTTAATTCGGTTCCGGTGTACTGACCATAATCAGGTGCTATCTAGGTGGTGCTGGTATCGCAGAGGCCCTGCGACAAGGCTGCGATATCGTTATTGCTGGCCGTGTTGCTGATGCTGCCACCACGATCGGTGCATCCATGTGGTGGCACGGCTGGGACCGCGAGACAGATCTCGACCAGATTGCTGGTTCACTCGTGGCTGGTCACTTGATCGAGTGCTCCGCCTACGTCTGTGGTGGATACTACTCGGGGTTCAAGCGTCTCATGGACAAGTGCGAAAACCTCGGCTTCCCCATCGCTGAGATCGAGTTCGACGGATCCTGCATCATCAGCAAGGAACCTGGCACTGGTGGTGAAGTTTCAGTCGGTACAGTCTCCTCGCAGCTTCTGTATGAGATCCAAGGTCCTCTGTATTACGGATCTGATGTCACCGCCAATTTGGAGGGTATCGTCATGAAGGACATCTCAAAGGACCGCGTTTTGGTCAGCGGTGTGCGAGGTCTTCCCGCACCCTCTACCACCAAGGTCGGCCTGACTGCTTTCGGAGGATACCAAGCCGAGTTCCATTACTATCTCGTTGGTCTCGACCTCGAGGAGAAGGCGGAGTGGACGGAGCGACAGATCCGCCACTCGATCGGCGACGCGATCAAGGACTTGACATGCCTCAAGTTTACACTCAACGGCTACTCTCCTGAGAACCCCAGGGACCAGGAAGTATCGACTGTTGACTTCCGTATCTTTGTTCAGACCAAGAATAAGGCGCTCGTCGACAAGTTTACTCTCGACGTCCCCGGTTTCAACCGCTGGTGCATGGAGAACTTCCTGCAGAGCTGCCCCGGCGCAACCCTCGGAAACGACCAGCGCCAGAGTGAAGGAAAGCCGTTCTATGAGTACTACGTGACGCTACTGCCCCAGAAGGAGGTTAAGCACAGCGTTGAGCTCCCCTGGGCGAACAAGTCCATCGAAATCCCTGTCCAGGAGAACACCCGACCAGACTACCCCCGCGACCAGAAGTCATACGAGACCAAGAACCCAGTCGACCTCGCAACCTTTGGACCTACGACCCGCGGGCCTCTCGGCTGGATTGTCGGTGGCCGCTCTGGCGATAAGGCGTCAGATGCCAACGTGGGCTTCTACGTGCGCCACCAGGACGAGTGGGATTGGCTGCGCAGTGTCTTGACAATCGACAAGATCAAGCAGCTGCTCGAGGGCAGCAACAAGGGCAAGAAAATTGAGCGCTTCGAGATCCCTGGCATCCGCGCGGTGCACTTCCTTGTAAGAGACCACCTAGACCGTGGATATAACTCAACGAGCGAGTATGATACCCTAGGGAAGAACATTTGCGAGTACTTGCGGGCGAAGCATATTGATTTGCCCAACAAGTTCCTCCGAAGAGGCCGAATTTAGAATGTTAGACTTAGATGTGAAACGATAGTTGGAAAATATTGATCAATTTCACGCTCAATTTATTATTATTTTACTTGCTGCCGGCATACATATATAAATTACCACACAACAGCCTCCTCCATTAGCCTCACCACAGCTCCGTGTCGGGCCAACGCCGCGACCGTATACCGGACCTCATCCAACATAGGCAAGGGTCCACATACAATGACGGTAGTACCCGCGCCTCCAGCCTTGTTCAACTCCTGCTCCAAAATCTCTCGTACGTTGAGGCGAGACCCAACGGTAATGTGGGGTTCAATGCGACCCCAGTTGCCCTTCTTGCCCTCGCCTTGTCCAAGCAGCATGCCTTCGACAGCATCAACGAGACCGCGGTTGCGAATACCCCAGTAGAATTTGGTGCTTCCGAGGGGTTCGTAGAGTGTGAGTGAGCTCTGAAGAGCCGGGATGACGGCGGTAACACCGACACCACCGGCGATGACCAGCGTGTTGGGATAATCAGGGGTAGGAGCGAATTTGCTTTCGGTGCCTTGGAGAGAGGTCTTGCCTTCATGGCCGTAGCTAGACTCGACAAGAACAGGGATTCCAGCCTCGAGACCTGCCTTTGAGGCGAGAATTTGGGTCAGGCCCTTGTGAACGCGGACGAACATGGTAATGCCGGCCTTCTTGCCGTTACGGGTGGCGATGGTTGGAGCCGTCTTGGCGCTGACAATGCCGGCCTCCTTTCTCGCAGCAGCGTCCACTGCTACGGAAGACACCTCAGCATCGGAGATGGAGGTGGAGTTGGAAGCAGAGATCAATGACTCTGCAGGAACCGCGCTCTGGCCAGGGGTGACACCGACAATGGAGAAAGGATGGTTTTCCCACATGCGCCATGAGATGGTAGGGTAGTAGGAGTAGCAGTATCCGGTGCAGTCGACGCCAGGGATGTCGATTCGGATATAATCATCGTCGACCTTGGTAATGTATGCTCTCTTGATGCCGTGTTGGCTGACTCGAACAATACGCAAGAGCCTGTCAAAGGACCAGATAGCCATGGCCACGAACAACCAAAGATCATAGCCATCCCGACCGTCGTAGAGGTAGAAGATATGGTACCACGAACCAACAATGACCACGACAGCCAGGGAGATGTGGCTAATGAGGAAGATTTCATACCAGTATTTTCGAATCGGCATCATCGACAAGGGGATTAGCAGGGTCAGTGCTACTGTGCCGACAATTCCCCAGTACCAATATGGCTCAACAACTGATGTGGCATAAGCGTTCTCAACAACCACCATTTGCAGCCAGATAGCGGAGTGTAAGCATGCTTGCATAGTGCAGGTGAAAGCAATCCATCGATGTAGTAGTAGGAAGGTTGAGTGAGACCAGTTAGTAAGCCACATCAGCATGTTGTTCCTGCCTCCGTACAGGATGGTGAGAGGGATATTGGCGAATGAAAGCATGCCAAAACGGTTGGCAATGTGCCGAGTGAGCTCATAGGTAGCATCGGGATACCATGAGTTAGGAGTGAGAAGGGGATATCCCACGAAGGCGGCAACAGTGTTGATTGCAATGATGTAGACAATGAAGATCGCTTGGCCACGGGTGGGAATCATGGCCATGCCGAGAACAGGCACGCTGTGACGCTGGCCAAAGACGGGAGGGTCGATGAAGTATGCATAGAACTTGCTTCGGAGCGTGACGGGCCAGGGTAGCAAGCGGAGGAGGGAGAGGCCTACGGGAGCCACAGCACCACCGAGGAAGACAAGGAGTCTATAGGAGACATAGGTGTTAGTGGCAAATGGTCTCACAAACTCGAGGCTATAGAGTCGTAGAGTGAGTGGCTGAGTGTGACTTACGAGAAAGTGGCCTCGTTCTTGACAACTTTGGAGAATGATACGATAGCATTGATGTAGCCAAGGTACTCATCGTCTGTGATTGAAATCGTGCGGTTCAGGACCAGGTCGACACCCATGGGCTCGGGAGGGTTCTTTGTGTCGATTTGGCTGATGGCCTCGGGGTAAGTATACCGGATGACAACCCCTGGGTCGGTGGAACCATAGAAGAGATCTTCTTCCCAGAACTTGTCAATTACCGACAGCTTGACCGACTCGTCGCAGTGTTGGTGAATACACCACGCAAGGGAGGTCAAGTAAGCGGTGTCGTTGCCGAAGCAGGTGGCCGAAGGGGACGCATAGGCCAGGTCCTCTTCGCTCATCCCAGCGTACTCGGGGCAGTCAAGCACCATAGGGACCGCGTTCGAGCAGGCGTAGACGCAAGGGGTATCGTAGTTGTACGCGCCATAGCCGAGGAGAAGCTCACCTTGGGCGGCGGGCACCAGGAGGAGGGCCGCCGCGCTGGCAAGGGAGGGTGAGAGTCTCATGTTGTTGGTGAGTTGAGGACTCAACGCCAGAGGGGGGAGATCTTGATGTAAAGAAAAGAGCCTTTCCAAGGCGGCTGGGTTCTTTAAGATGAAAAGAAGGTAGTGGGGAAGGCGTTCATCTCTCAGATGTCGATCCACCCCGAGGCGGACGGAACACTTTACACTTGATACCCCAGGCCCTAATTGCCCAGCGAGGACCCAGAAGTTAAGGGAAGCACTAGGAGCAAAGCTCTTCGCCAGTCATAGGCCACCAGTTACAACTGCCTCCACGCCCCATCCGCCCCGTTTGTCGCTAACGACATGCCCCATTCCATCCCACTCCGCTCCCCATCACTAGCCGGGGCGGAAAGATCGTCACGGGCTTTACCAACAGGTCGATTCGTGGCTCGGGCTTTGTTGGCGTGTGAGGCGGCTCCGGCTACTGAATTGGAATCCTCCATTCGTGCGTCTGCATGATGTCGACATATCCCGCCCAACGCCTCGTCCGCGAGCTCTCATGCTCGGGTTCGGTATCAACTCACAGCAACCACCCCTACCTCTGAGCTATATTCTAGCCCTACAGCCAACCAAGACATCCTTCGGCTGCTCGATCTCCCCACTTGTGAAAAAAAGGTTCTTTTCAGCTCTAACCTTAGATTGCCAGATGTAGACGGCGCGCGTGGCCGAAGCCCAGGCTCCCATTAGCCTCGGACCTGCCAAGACGGGTTATCAGATGTATCATGTACCGCAAAAACTCAGCAAGCGCCTTGGCGAATGCTTAGAGAACCCAGTTGCATTCGCCTGTTCGGTCGGGAGGGGCGCTCTCTAGGCCATTCTAAGGAAATAACGGGTCGTGTATTTACGCTTAGGTTTACGGGTAAGGAAGCTTAGTGTTTAATTACCGTGCATGGATTGGCAATCCCCCACTGCGATGTGGTAAACGCGGATAGAAGATCAGGCGACCCGAGGAGGCAGGTGGTGGTGAAGCCCGTCAGAACTCTGAATCTAACGGCACGCGACATCGATCGTCTCGATCACTACGCGGCAGCGGCGTCGTTGGGCAGCGCCACCGATCTCGCTGCGTACATAACTAGTACGGAGGAGCACACGGAGCAGATAGTAATCTGTACTACGAACGCAGCTCCAGGTCTCGAGCGGAGCTGCCAGACGCCGCTGGACGCCTTATAACGCCCCCCAGCACGTTGCGGTGGAGCATGGAGTGAACTGGCACCGAGCTCGCTATCTCGGACGTTCCGTGGTGCCGGGGTTGCGGCAGAAGCCCCCGCTCCCGGAGACCGGCCGACGGCATTTGGCGCGGTGTGGCGGAGATCGGTCGTCTGAGCCGTGATGTTGGCCGCCCGTTTAGGCCAAGGGTCAGGATACCCCCGTGGACCAACAGTGGTCAGATATTGAGGCTCCACGGACCTAAGGCCGGGTTGGGATTGCCATTGGCAAACATCAACGGGGCTCGTGATGACCAGCATTGCTCCGGCTGCGGATTGGGATATTGGTTTAACCAGGATGATTCCCCCTGGCTTCGGTACTGGTCCGCCCAACCCCAGTTTTGGGTCTCCAGTCGTTGGTAAGCAGTTACACTTCTCGCATGCCGTTCGCTGGAGCTTCTCTTCGGTTATGGCCAGCCCACACTGCCAAGACCGCGCAGAATGGGGACAGAAGAGGGAGCGTCATGGCCGGACTGGGAGGACGCAGGCTCCGAGGGCCTTTGAAACGGCTCCGCACACCCACAAAGTAATGGCATGTTGGTCTCTGGCTCCTCTCTTTTTTTTTCTGGCTCTCCAGTTCTATGAGGGGCAAAGAAACTGTTGGCAGTAACAGAGAGTCAGGCATGAAGTGCATTGTTTGGGTTCAACCTGGGACTGGTTAGGTGCGGATTGATAAGATGGCTGATCGATAAGATGTCCTTGCAGCGTGGTGCTGGTTGATAGACGGTGCGCCTCGTGATCGACACGCTTTGAATCCTCTACGGGTCGGGACTACTGCGCCGAAAAAAGCTCAAAAAAACTCTAACACTAAGGTTGTTTTTCTTGTCTCTAACCCCCAATCCCACCAGGTTGGATGATCGTCGTCGGTGTGTTGCACCTGCACGAGCCAATCCGCCTCGTCCCTCGTGGCTCTTGGTACTCCCAAATACGTCTCTCACAGCGCAGATCTAGATTCTGCGACGCCTATCCCATCAGATAAAAAGCCAATGGCATCATGTCATGCGCGAGGGTCCAGCTGCCGCCCAAAGACCCCACGCCTGGGTCATCTAGTTGGGATGATCTCAATCCAGATTATCATAGGAGGGGTCATTTAGCTCCTTAGTCTGCGGAGTCTATGCCCCTGCCTCTCTTGGCATCTTCTCTTGGCATCTTGCGGTCCCATCTCAGGTGCCGAACTTCCGCACTTCACTCTCCATGACTAATTGATTTCGAAGCGTTCAGAGAACCAACAGATATTTCTGTCGTTTGCATTGTGCTAACATTGTACCAGCCTGTCTACTAACTGTCTATTTCCATATGTCGCATTCTGTGAATCTGCCTGCAAGCCTGTTTGCATATCTGTCTGCGAACCTCCCTGATACCATATACTAGCCTTGTCTTCGACACCCCTTTCCTAGGTATCCTCAAACCGCAATGACCTTGAGAAAAGTCCGACTCTCGTTCCCCTCGACCACCTTGCCGATCGGCATCAGGTATGCGTCCTCGTGACCGGCCTCGGTCTGCAAATGCTGTACGTAGGACTGCGCAACGCGGTACCACGTCTTCCTCTCCGTGGCACTGGCACCACTCCCTTCCCACACCCAGATAGCCTTGCCAGCATCGTCAAGCAGGAAGATGTCGTTGCTGTCAAGATCATCGCGGGTGACCCGCTCGCCATCCTTGACGAGGTCAAACGAGAGCTTGCCCGAGGCGTCACTAAGGCGGAACAGTCTTCTGGGCTGAGGATCGGCGCTGTGCGGTTGGTTGCCCGAGGCGAATGGGCGCTTGTTGCGGAATCCCGTCCGAGGGGTCTCGTCGTCGCCCCCAAGGAGGTCGATGACCCGTTTTGACCGGAACTCGGATTGCGAGAGCACTTCGACGTCGGCGTGTTTGGCCACCGTCATGTCATGCACCACCTGAGCCGCTTTACCCTTCTCCATAGGGCTGCAGTCCTGGCCCTGCCAGACCCAAATCTTATCTCCTGCGTCAAGCACGAAGACGTCAGCATCGTCGAGACTGCGCCAGGTGGGTTCCATCTCAAGGACGATTACGCCGTTGGCGCCAGCCACCGGGTTCTTGAATACACGCAATAAGGTAAGTGTCTCATCCTTGACCTCCTCCTCAACATGTCGGAATCCTGACTTGGTTCCTCCCGAGCGGATGGACAGACGGGGAAATAGAGCTAGGAACTCGTCCGATGGGGCCACCTGGACCTCGCGATGCTGGGTCGCAGAGCCTCGCAGGAACTCATCCAGTTCCGCTGTCTTGTAAGCCGCCGTACCCGCTTCGTCCTGCGACGTATGCGCTCCTAGCCAAAAGAAAATATCGTGTCCTAGCTTCTCAGTTCCATCTTTGTCGCCGACCTTGTAAGAGTACAAGACGATGAAGCTGTCGCCTTCGTGGAAGGTGCCGTACTTGGCCTTGGGCCACGCGACGACCTCGAACTGCTCGATGCGCCACACGAACAGACCGGGTTCTAGACCGACTCTGCCGTCGTTCCACGCGGGCTCGGTGGCGGCCGAGTTGTACTTGACCTCGTGATCGATGTGGGAGCCGATGAGCTCGACGTTGCTGTCCTTGATGTCGTACTCCTTGAGATGCACTAGGCCCTGATTCGGCGCCATTTTGCTTCTTTGGTGAGATCTGTTGAGATCTGTCGAGATTGGACAAGAGTTGGCAAGGCCTGGTGAGACTTGGAGTTAGGTGGCGAAGTGAAATTCTGCTGCAGCGATGGAACAGATGTTTGAGGTTAATGAAGGGTTGGCATTCCTGGGGGACTGAGCCTTTACGTCAGATTGCTGAATGCGGGGGATTGACGCATCCTGATTGGCGCTACACTTGCCAGCGCATCACTAATTTATCATAAATCAGGGCGAATTGAGGCTGCATATAAAAAAGGAAGCTTGGTGCTGTGAATCATTGTGAGAGGATAGGGCGAGGGAGCATTTCCGCGCGTTGTCTGGGGCATTATCGTCAATTTGTGATGGTGATTTCGGTTGAGTACGGGGGCATTGGTGAGGGGTCAGGGAGGATGGGATGATGCATGGGCAACGAAAAGCACCAGTAAAGTTTGAAGCCAAGAAAAGACTAAGTCTGGGAGAGGGAAACCACGGTGATTGAATGTACATGACAGTATCATTCACCGCTCTGGTTGATTTTTCAGCTCTGCGGAATATGAATATCTGGTGAGGATCTGGACAGGGACTGTCCCTGAACATGTCATGTCATCGTCCCAGGTTGTTGACAACGCTGCCCACCATAACAGCCACCTCGCGATCCCAATTACTATCTGCCCGTGACTTGCCCTTGGCGCCAGACAAGGCGTTTGGGAGCTGAGAGCCTTTAACTACAGCATGCTTGATGGCATCGCCGACAGTGGCCTTGTGCGTTCGCAGTGTCCGCGCCACGACACCTCCCCGGTTCACGATATCCTGCACCCGGTTGGCGAGACTGCTGGCCATGGTTCGCCAAAAGAAGGAGGGGAGACTACCCGTCTCCAGGTGAGCGAGGAGATGTTGCAGGAGGTTGGTCTGGGTTTGCTGGCTCGAGGCCGGCAGGAGAGGGTGGCTCGGGGTTTTGATGGACTCCAAAATCGTCTCAAGAGACACAATGTTCTGGCACCGAGCAGTCACCTCGGCGAGCGCCTTATCCAGGCTTGGGAGCTGGCCCAGCGAGCGCGATAGGGCGGTGATGCTAGCCTGCAGCGCCGACCGAATGTACGTCTCAAGACTCTGGAGGAGGGTTCGTGGCACCCACTTGTCGGCGCGGAGACCCAGGGTAGGCGACAGGAGGTACAGGGCGGTAAGTGCAGACAACATCTTGGCCTTGGCGTCCTCTCCCTGCGTGAATGTCGCCGTGGTCGGTATCGAGAACTCGCGGACAATTCGCTCCGAGGTCTCGCGGACGGAACGCTCGATTGGGGTCGTGACGGTATCCTGCAGGCTGCGGATTGCGTCGACACGCTGGAGTCCATAGCCCTCCTCGCCCTGGGCTTTACGGTCTAGTATCTCGCGCAAAGAAATGATGGTATAGGAGCATCGAACAAGGGCGCGATGGTCCTCCTTGCCAGAGGAACCACTAACCAACTCCAACTCCGAATGCTGGATCTCGAGCTGGCGGCCAAGCTGCAGACACCGGCCGACGGACCGTCCAAGCCTCAGTGTCTCCCATAGACGAAGCGCAACCTGGCGGACTTCATCGGCCTCGGCATGTTTGTTGATGACCTCCTTCTCGAGCTGGCGGTAGCTGTCGTTGAGGCTCTTAATCTGGCCGTCGAGCTCGGTGATGATGTGCTTGGACGCCTGGCTCTGGTGCTGGGTGTACTGGAGCAGGGGCACGGCAGAGCGGGTGGTGAGGACGTCGATGTGGGAGTCGATCTCCTGGGCATCGAAGAGCACGCGGGAGAGGGGCGTCGAGAGGTCGAGAGGCGTGTCGTTGGGGTTGTTGGTCGCAACGACGAGCGTGTTGGCGAACGAGGCGGGGGAGAAGCCAGGGTCGAGGAAGGTCTCGTAGTCGATGTACGACGGCTCGTCGTCGACAGGAGGTGATGTCGTCATTTTGAGACACTAGGTGCAACCATTGAGGCGCAGATTGCTGTTATGCGTGGTCGGGTGGTCAGTCCTTAGCGGTGTCGCATCATCATCACGATGCTCCCTGTGTGTGCATGGTGTTCTGGAAGCTGGCCTCTTTCGGCATCGGGGCTTTCCAGGGCCGACGCCGATGGTGCGACGGTACGTACCGCTGGGCCCGAGAGCCAGCGCGCCATCTCTCCATATCCGGGCGTGTTCCCCACTGCTTGGCGCGCCCCAGGACGGCTGGAATGAGAGGCTCTGTGGCTACTGTGGCTACGGGTGGCTCCAGTGAGGTCATCAGTGACCGGGGTGCTGAAGAGTCAGGCGGGTTGGCGCTGCGGGTAGCACGGTAGATGCGAGACGGAGCGCCGGAACAGAAGTGGCGATTGAGCAGTAAAATGAGACGACGATAATACCGCGAGTCGCAATCTGTACAAAATACTTGTCTACCCAATTGTGAGGTCTTATCCGCTCGTTGCCATGTACCAATACGCGTATAATGTGGTTGGTCGTATGTCGTGTATGAGAGAAATAACAGTCCCGGACGGACCTCTCGGCATCTCCACCTCCACACCTTGGCCCACATCCAACCACTCAACGGCGAGGTTTTTCCCGGACGCGAACGGCATCTCCGGCAACCACCATTGATCGTCATCCTTCCACCCCAGAGTTTTCTCCCATCTCCTTCTCCCCCTTCGCCCTTCTTCCCTTTCGCTGGTTGTCGAGCAATGGACTGAGCCAATTCCCGATCCATTTGCTGGTGGTTCCGTTCGTCAATTGCCCTCGGGTTCCCGCCTTGCTCGTCCGCTTGCCAACGGCGCAGTCGACAATTGCCAACGACGTCCAAACACGAGTCGGGTCAAGTCAACAACACCGCTCCATCGCAACCGCATCTCCCGGGACGATTCCCACGGAGCGACGACGACCGATACACCAGTCGGTGCCAAGTGCGACACCAACGTCTCCCAGTTCACTCTGGTGCGATCGATCCAAGACATCCTCGACAACACACGAGGGGCATCATGGCCGGCTTCTACGACAACATCGCAGCCATCCAGGCTCGCGACCTCATCCTCGACTGGCCCGCGGGTGCCAACTCGTCCGACACCGAGATCTATGGCGTCCACTTCAACCTCACTGCCCTGAAGCACTACAACTACACCTACTATGGCAACCACACGGTCTCCAACAACTCCAAGTGCTATTTGACCTTCGACCCCTACCAGCCTGACTACCTCTGGCCCAACGGCAGTTTCGTCAACGCGACAAAATGCTTTGTCGCTATCAGTGACATCGGCCCCCGTGCCAGTACCGGCATCGGCTTTGCCTGCGTCTTTGGCTTCATGCTGATGCTGCTCCTGACCGTCCTCGCCAAGCACGGCAAGATGTATCTGCCGCGCGAGCGCCGCTTCTACCCCATCGGCCGTCGCTGGCAGTGGTACTGGGGCCTCTTCGTCTGCGCCACTGCTCTTATCGGCCTCTTCGTCAACGTCGACGTCGATCGATACTACCTTACGGAACTGCCCATGACCGTCACCGTCTTCTTCTGGTTCCTCATGTGCATGGGCACCGTCGCCCAGACCTGGGAGGCTGTCCGTCACTGGGGCAGCTGGCAGGAGCGCCAGTTTGTCGACCCGAATCCCTTCGTCTACAGCGAAGACGATCGTCGCGCCAAGATTGAATTTTACTTGCCATTGTGGTTCTATTTCTTGCTCTGGATGGTGAGTTAACCCATCTTTCCCTCCCCCATCCTATACCACCCCGTCGCATGATGGACTTCAAAAAGCTGACTCCAAATCTAGAACTTCTTCATGGTTGTCCCTCGAAGCTGGGGTTTCACTCAAAAGCAGCGTTCTCCTGAACAGACCGCGGCCATTGCCATTCCCGGCGCTACCGGAATCCGTTTCAAGATCGCTGCCTTCCTCCTCTTCGCTTGCTGGGTGACCATTGTCTTCTCTTTGCGTCATTCCATCAAGCACTACAGGCCTCGTCAGGGCGGCGTCTTCCGTCGTGCCTTTGGCTTCACCAAGGCTATTCCTCTGCGCTTCTACATCATCATCCCCTTGACGCTTGGTCTGATTGCGTACCAGGCCTACATCGCTTGGGTCTGGGAGTACTCGGTTATCAGGAAGGATGGCCCGGTCGCCGTCATCTTTGGCTGGGGCTATGGACCATCCTTGGCGATCATTATCATCCAAGTTATATATGGATACGCCAGCCCCAACGAGGACAAGGACCTTATTCGCCTGAGGCGCGAGCGAGGTGAGGCCGTTGACCGAGAGCTTGGCATCGTCAAGAGGCCTGCCTGGTGGCGCCGCGTCAGGGGTGAACATCTGCACTCCCTGCGCGACAAGATCACCATGAACGTCAACGAGATTGGCGGCGGTAGAGCCACTGGTCGCCGAATCGAGACCGCAGCTGAGCGAGACGCCCGTGAGGAAGCGCTTGCAGCGGCCAACGACGACATCGAGATGTATCCCGTCACGCGCCCCAAGGAGGATCCCCCCGTGCGTGCCGACCATTCCGTCTCCGCCATCCAGCATGACCGACAGCACCTCCCGTCCCTGTACGAGGGCAAGTCGGAACGTCGCCGCCACGAGCGCAGCATGCAGGCTGCCGCCGACCTCCTGTTCCCCAGCAACCTCGGGGCCGAACGTGCCCGCCGAGAGGCCGAATTGGGTCTCGACGGGCCGCCTCCGCCCCCGTACACGGATACCAGCAGCGAACGGGGCCGCAACGGCAACCGCCCGGGAAGCACTGGCCGCAGCAACAGCGCTGACACGACCAACAGCATCACTGGTCCGGCTCAGCAGGTGCGCAGCATGTTGGACATCTAAGACTTGCGGCGCATGGTAGGACAGCCTGCTTCATCGCCCTGGCCTGAGCGGCCGGGCTGAGGCTCTGACAATTTGCATATGGATATTTTTATGGTACACTACGATTAGGGTCGGCGTATGGGCTTTGTATCACTGACTTGACTGGAAGGTTGGATTCTGCGTGGTAGCATCAATAGGTGTCGGTCCTGGGACTACAGGCGTCTATAATCCCCCTTATGGAGATGATGACGAGAACTTCGTGTACGTCGATAACGGCTATACTTTGAAAGAATCAAAATGCTTCATGATAGTTTTGCTCAGCCCACCTCCCTGTCGTATGATAATTACGAACACTCCAATGGGCAAGCCCGCAGCTCATAGTGACGTTTCAATTCGAATCCTCCAAGACAACAGCCACAGCATCCCCTCTCGAGCTGCATCCTTGCATTACTTTCTTTTTCACTGCCCCAATAAGCCTCACGATCTACGCTGCCATCATCATGCCCTTGCGTCACTGGGGTATGTTAGTTCGGCAAGCGCAGCAGCGCCCTCGTTGCGGCTCACACGACACAGGCCGTCCATGCAAGATCTGCCTCCTTCGTGCTCGGACCCCTCGCTGATCAGACAGTATTTGAGACCTGAAATCCTGGGGAGACAACGGCGGCATAGGCCTAAGGCAAGCCATGTCCAAACGGGCTGCTGGGCCGGAGGATTACATCAGGTTTCAGCCCTGTTGGTGTTCTGAAAGCGGAAGGGTGTTATGCGACCGCAGCCGAACTCCCAGCAACCTGTTTACCCAAAACGGAAAGAAACGGCAACTGTCACACCAAAGAAGCATAGCAGAGATAAATTCCCGACTGGCTCACTCGCAATCGTGATCCGGCGGCAGATGGAGCTCGGAGCTATCTTACCGACGTCTCGGCCAGGGGATCAACCTGTGCTGTCGAGTGCAACAGCCAGACAGACATTATCGTGCGGGACGGGGAGAGGCCCGTAGATCCGGCTGCGGTAGGAATGACAGCAAGCTCACGGTCGCACAAAGGCGCTGCGAGGGACCCAGGAGCATACCATGCCATTCGCGCGTGAACGAGGGCCATGCATAAAAGATCCATGCATGCGTGCATGATACGTAACAGCACAGCGGTCTAGAGACGGGACATGGCTTGGCTTGCAGCAGTCAGCGTCAGCTCGGCGAAACTGTTTGGTACCAGAACCCCGACCGATTTCGTCGACGCTGGTGGGGAGCCGTTTGGGCTATGTTCGTAGAAGCCTTACTCCGTATTAGAGCCAGCGATTCGGGGACCCAAGTCGAGATGATCCACCGAGGCTAGAACGTGGAATCAAGGGTCGAGGAATTCGAGGCATATAATAAAAGAGCGGTGTGGAAGCGAGTGGTGAGTCGAGGGGAGGCGAGGGGAGTGAGTGGAAAGACACGGACAAGACAACGTGGTGGGCCATTCTGGATAAGAAGAAAAAACGGGCGTCCCGGGTGCTGCACTTGGCCGGGTAGAGCGTGGCCCAGAGGTAAGACATTGGAGCTCGGCAGGAGGGTCTGCCTCGTGGCAGGGCCTGAGACAAAGCCAGGTCGAGTTGCGAGGCTGGAATCCAGGCATTCCAGCATTCCAGCACTCCAGCATTCCCGGCGAGCCCACGGCACCAGACGTGTTGCAGATGGAGTTGCCAACGGGCGCTGGGACTTGGGTGGGCCTGTCGCTGGGCCTGTCGCTAGGCCTGGCCCTTGCCGTCCCTTGCTTCTCAGCTGCCATGTCCCCGCCTATAGACTTGTCACATGGGGGGTCGTGGGAGTGGGCGGCGCGGGGCTCGTGCGTGTCTGGTGGTCGGTTCGACGACGCCAGTGGCCGCGGGGGGTGTGTGGTTGGCCTGGGACAACGTTGTTGGTGGCCGTGTCGTCAGCTTGCGTCGTGCCTTGCAGTTGGTGGCATGATTGGCGAGCCGGCAGGGCTCGGAGCAGGCACTCGTCCAGGAACCATCAGCGAAACGGGGAACCCGAGATGTGAATGTGGATGCGGATGCGGATGCGCAATGCAGACGGGGACGCAGACGGGGACGCAGACGGGGACGGGGATGAGGCGGGGAGACGGTACCGACGCGAGAGTAGCTATATCAAACATGACGGATGGAGTATTGCTGGCATGGTTCTGTTTCTGCCTGGAGGCACGCAACGGACCTCTCGAACAAGGTCTCTCAGACTGGGATCCAGTGAGGCACGCCGGAGAGGGCGGCTAGAGAGGGAAGCTGGAGAAGAGGGGAAACTCACCCAAGGCGTCTTGTCCATGTCTATTTCCACGTCGAAACATACTCTAGCGACAGGGTGAAACTCGTCCTCAAATGTTCCTGAGCGCATGTCGCACAGCCCGTCTCACGAAGCATACTCTACGCCGTCGGCGCCAGGACAAACCTACAAGGCGTGGAATATCAGCGTCCCGATCAGATCCTTGGCAGTGATCGCCTCGACCAAGTGGAGCTGTCACGGCCAAGAGGCGCAAACGGCGGCAGCCCTAGCAAGCGGCTGGGCGCGTGCCTTTCCTGCACGCATGAAGGCACCAAAGTTGGCATGTCTTTGACTACGGAGCGGTCATCCATGTCGTGACTCTAGCAGGGAAAAACGGCGGCTGGGGATAACCAGAGCTGTGGAGATCCGTGGAGACCAACACGACGTCGTCATTATCTAGCGTGTCGGTAGTGTACGATAGCTCTCTCGGGCCTGATAAGTTTAGCAGATGTCAGTGCGTACTGAGAACGTGGGAGCCGCTGGGCTGGGACTCGCAAGGAACGAGGCTGGAAGTCAAAGCGAGATGCCCCGCCGCAAGAGGCGATGCCTTTGAGGCTTGGGCAGCCGCAAGATGGAAGGAAGCCTTATTGAGCCCAAGTAGATTTGGGTCGAGAAACCCTATTAGACACGGCAAGGTCATTGGAAGTCTTACGACGTCTTACGAAGTCTTACTAATCGGGGTCGACAACGGACTCGAGCCAAATGAGGATCATGTTTGCGGCTGCCGTTGGTGCAAGAATTAATCGTCATCAAGACGATACCAGATGAAACCAGATGAAAGCCGATGCTGGATGTCATGGACAGGCACAAGCATCTTGCAAGGCACCAGGGTCCAGGCCAGGGCAAGGGCACCGTCCTTGATCCACTCTCTTATCGCTTATCGATAGTCACGAGAACGCTTTTTGGTGGTGAGGGATTCGGGAAGGAGGGGGTGGCGGGGATGATGATCCCTAGAGGGGTAACCACGAGAGCGGTCAACTCGAAGCCAAGAACAATGGAAGGAACCGGTATCTTTGAAGCTTTGATGTGTGTGCACACGGTTACGAGTGCCGTGCTAGTGGGATGGAGCAAGGGCCCCGTGAGGCTAAGAGGTGTGAGTAATAGTGACGGTGACGGTGATGGCGACGGGTTCCTGGGGTTCCTGAGGTTCCTGAGGTTCCTGGGAGGGGAAGCAAGTGGCGTGCCGGCCTGCCTGCCCTGCCTGTGCAACATGAACTGGGAGCCCAGCTACCCGTGCTAGCAATTGGATCCGAGACTGACCTACATGTCCTGTGCCGCTAAAGCGCTGCACGCACAGCGTTGCGCTACGCTATAACAGCTAGCACGCACCACCTACCGTCGACCAACTGCCGCCTAAGCATGCAGAGCGGGCGCCACCCAGGGTACCAACCACCTCCTGCCTCCACTAACTTCCAGCAAGCCCCTCCCACTGGAACAGCGGAGCCACTGAGAGCCCGCTGCAAGTCTGCTACCACCACCATCATGGCTTCATCACCATCGTCCACATCGTCCACCACCGCCCGCTTTTGAATCCTCCACCGCGCTACCGAGTGCGACTTGCCCCGTTGTCTGAGAGTCGCCCACTCCAACTCCAGCCCAGCTTCGATACCAACCAAGCTCCCAGCCCGGGCGCCCACAGGCAAGGAAGCTGCCCAGTTAGCTCCCGCCCTGACCGGGCGCTACCACGGCTGGCAAGGGCTCCGAGGAGTGCCACTGACTGCATCATGCTGCCCGCCACTTTAGGGCAGCTCGCGGTACTCAGCCTCCATGTACCAATCCCGACGTCTCCAGTTGGCCTTCGGGTACCTACAGCCAGGTACTCACCCCTCCATCATGCCCAAGCCAGGTACAGGCCTATCGCATAGCCTCGAGCTTGAGCTTCAGCTTGAGCTTCAGCATCTCCAGCAGTCTCGTTTGGCCCGAAAACGGGAACTGACTCTTACTCATGGGCCCAGGTCGCATCTGTGTACCGTCGGGGCACGACAATGTCGGGGTTTCGTCATTTTCAAAGCATTCCCGAGAGGTCCATCCATACATTGGCTTGGTAACACACATGCGCACAAGTTGTTGTAGCCGCGAGAGGTTACACCAAACAACTTGACAGCGGCGCCCCTTCAATGGTCACTTCCTAATTCCACTTTCGATGCAACGTCTGCGAGGCCGAGGGTTTCCAGTGCCGTCGTTTTGCGAGGAGCATGAAAGAAAGCCGGGGATTCCTAGCCTCCCGCGTTGCTCTGGGGTGAAATGGAAGGGCCTAGTCCTCCCTTGCGGCACCATGTAAGCTCATCAAGGGCCATTTGTACACCGCCAACAGCATCTGAACCTCCAGCTAAAGCACATGCAAAGACACACGATGCTTCGTGTTCTGTCGCGTCCGAGCCGCTTGCTGCCACGTCGCTGCTATCCCGAGGGCCGGGGTATCTGTGTACAGTAACAACAAGAGACGCAAGGGGTTCCTCGGGTGCGCGATACGTCCAGATACCGTACAACTGCAATGCGAGGTCAGCATCAGAATCCCGGTCTTCGCACGGCACCTTCGGCGACCAGGAGCAAGCTGATGTGCGGGGAGGCGATGGGATTACACGTTCTATCGGCTACTTTTACGTTTGGGCGAGTGCAAGTGCACACCCTAGTCAAACACTCGAGGCATTTCGCTTTCCGATTGATAAACGGATAGACGGTTCTTCTTGTTCAACAGCTGCACCACTGGCCAAACAAATACACGTCATGGCATTTAATGGCGGGCCCTGGTGCCGCAAATATGGAGGGTCGATCTGGGTGATAGGGAGCCTTTGTTGTTGATCGTCCCCTCGTGGTTAGAAATCATGAGCTGAAAAGCGAATGATGACGCTCCAGGGACATGCCAAGCCGACTTTGCGACGGAGACGTCCAACATGCTGAGGTGGTGGCGGACAGGCCAGGACTCAAGAGGCTGGAGAGCTTGACAGGCCCGCTCGCAAGACAATCAGAGTTGCACGCGGCCGAACCCAAGCTGCCCTCCCCGCACTAGCGATGCTCATCATCGATTGACCATCGGACAGGAGAACCAGCGTGGCTGCGGATCCAGGCACCATCAACTACCATCCTAGGCACGGTGACGGCCACTCTGCAGAGAGTGTGGAGGAGAAGATGGTGTCGAGCCCATCCTCTTCCGTGGGGGGTGGTAACACATTGGTAAGCCGGCGCTCTGGAGCAGATGACCTCGAAGCTTGCTCAGATGCAATCAATGTCCCGTTTCGTCCAACCACATTTCGGACTGGAAGCTCATGGCACGGATCCCTTGTCTACCTGCTCCGTACCCTGCCATGCAGTTTACACGTCCGTCTGCTCCGACATGCCACAGTGAGTCGTAGTGACCCAGGGCCTGAGTCTACCGTCCGTCTACCGCCCGTCTACCGCCCGCCTACCGCCTACCTTGCACGCCAGGTCTCGAGCCCAGCCCCCCGGCTCACTTGCGTCAGTCAGGGACGGGTTCGAGGCAGCAGCAGGACATACCTAGTCCTGGGCTAACCATCTGACTGGCCCTAGGTAGGTTTATTTTTAATCGCACATCGCATCGGCCGGGTCCCTGTGAATCAAAGCGCCGCTGTCCGCTGCCCGCTGCCCCTCTCCCATGTCGTCCCCTGACCCACTGGTCCGCTGCGACGAGAGGGCCAGCCCCTCGCATGCATGGTGGGCCCGACTAGGGATGGCGACGACGCCTGCATGTCGGTTTGCAGTGTGCGCACTCACCCAGGCTGGGGGGTTGCTGGCGTTGAACCTCCTCCGTGTTGATCATAACCTTCCTCTTGGCGGGCGGCGGTGGCAGCTGGCGGCGGTGACCTTGGATGCACCCAGGGCCCAGCCCGCCGGCGAGCTTCAACGGAGTAGGTCGGCTAGGCCAGCCCCCGGCCGGCTTTGTTGATCGCTGGTTGGACTTCTCGTCAGCACCTGACGGGAATCGTAACCTAAGTTTGCAAGGGGCGAGGCATGGTATGGATCACCTCAGGTACTGGGACGCCATGTACCTGGCCCGCCCATGCTAGCCAGTGCAGGTGACCTGTACCTGACGTCTCTGCCCCCCCGCCCAGGCTCCGTTCTCAGTCGCCAGGCCAGGGATTACGAGACTGGAGAGACTGACTGGAGAGGTGACTGGCGAGACTGGCGAGACTGGAGAGACTGGAGAGACAGTCGCTCACCACCTCTGCACCTCTGGAGTTCGTGCCCGTCCAGTGCTACGCAAGCAGCGAAGGTCTTCATCGAGGTGCTGTGCCACTCTCTCCAAAACCGGTCAGCGTCTAGTCGGTCGAGCGCCTCGACCGGCTCCTGGATGTGGGAACCAAACTACTGATCTCTACTTTGACTCCTATGCATTCCACCCATCCATCCATCACATCCTTCCCATCTCATCCCACCACATCCCACCCGCCCAAAGGAAGACGGCTGCATCGCATCCGCCACTCGGCCTTGTCACAGCAAGGTCCAACCTATCCACATCGACTGGTTGGCTGGTCGGTCGGTGGATCAACAGCCCAGCGTGCTGGGACTGGGCCACGGCCACCAGCAACAGGAAAGGAAGCCAGCCTTTTTTAGGGTTCCATCTGCGGTTGTCCGGATCGATGAGGAACAAGACGAAGACGACCAAGGCGACTCTCAAAGGTGGCTGGACCCTGGGTTGATTGGTCGGGCAACGCTACTAACTAGACTCCGGCTTAGGGTAGGCACTGGCGACTCGATCCATCCCTCCATCCCGGATCCGGACTCCACCAAGACAATCGATTTGGGGCGGAAAAGCAACCACAGACATACATCATCGCCACGCTGCCCCTGCCACCCGTCCCTTGCTGCCCCTGTTCTCCCTCAGTTCGCTTTTGCCTCGCTCACCCGCACACACCCAGGCTCTGACACTCCTCAGCCCTCTCTCTCACCCGATGAGCCATCATCAAGGCAGCGCCGACAACTACAAATCACAAACGACAGCTGCGCCATTATCAGCATTCGCTGACTGAATCAAAACTCGCCGACCAGCCGAACGCACTGATCGCGCTACCCTGGCTGGCTGTGTAGCCCTGTGTCGCTGAAGCCCGGTGCAACAGATCTAGGCCCTGGCTCGCTTGCATCACCACGCACGCCGCACTCCCCCACCGGCATTTCCTCGCATGTCTTTGAGGCACACCTGGGACACCTCTTCTCAGTTGTCACTCTCATACCAGGCTCAGGCTCTCTCTCACTCTCCTCAACCTCCTCCTCGCCCCCCCTTGGTCGTGCTGCTCTCCCCTCCACCTCGTCCTCATCCTCCTTGCCTCTTGCTGCCTCCGCTCCCGTCGCATCCGGCCCCGCCTCTTCGCCCCTCACCGTTTCACTCGCCCTTCACCTCCATCGACCTCCTCGCACACAGCAGGGCCGCCGTCCCTCAAGGGGCATTTGCGCTTGGCCGACGACACCCGCCCCGCACCCTCCCGACCTCGTTGGCTGTCTCACCATCCTCAGCCTCATTAAGGCTGTCCGGGTGCGACTAGATTCTCCCGCTGTCCGGCACACTACCAGGCGTACGCACATTCGCACATAGTATCAGCTGCGCTGCGTCTTTGCCTGTGCGACGTCGTCGTCTTATCGTCCTTCCTCGGCCCTCTCGCCTTCTCGCCACACTCGTCACGCCTCAACTAACAACTCACCTCGCCTACAACGCTGGCCCTCACGACTACTGTCGTCGCTATGGCGGCTGCATTCCGACCGGTGAACTCGCCCCTCGTTAACAACGTATCCCGAGAAGACGTCATGGCCTCATCACCAGCGACCCCTCGGCCCAACACCGCGCCCCAGCAACACCCCCCGATGCCTGCCGACGACGCAGCAACACCTACCCGAGCGACTTTCAACCCTTCGATGGCTGCCCAGAAGCCGCTCCCTTCGAGTCCTTTTCCACAGACTGTCCAGGTACCCGATCAGCCAGCCAAGCCCAAGTTGCCTCGGCGCGACAACTCGCAACACTCGACCAAGTCGGCGGACTCAGCGGACGTGGACATGGATGACTCGGACGGAGAAACAGGCACCATCGACGAGGGCGCTGGCTCAGATGACGACAGCGTCGGCGCCGACGGCTCTAGGTCCGGCAAGAAGAAGAAGTCTCAGCGTTTCTACTGTGTTGACTACCCGCCCTGCAATCTGAGCTTCACCCGCAGCGAGCATTTGGCAAGACACATAAGGTACGGCCGTCCCGTCTCATGAGCGATCGCCGTTAGGTGCACTCCGGCTAACATGCAGAAAGGAAACATACTGGAGAGCGGCCATTTCAGTGTCACTGCTCCCGACGCTTCTCGAGGCTTGACAATTTGAGGCAGCATGCCCAGACGGTCCATGTAAACGAGAACATCCCAATCGATTCCTTGGCTGCCACAGGTTCCCGGTTTCAGAGACAGATGCGAACTGATCGAGTGAGGCAAGCTGGCAACAGAGCGAGAGCATCCACTGGCGGCAGCGCCGGCGGTCCAGTCCGCGGTCACTCCAAGTCACTGTCGACTTCTAGCATTACCAGCATGAGCTCTGTTGGTTCCAGTTATAGCACAGTCGCTGATGCTCGACGTCGGCCTCCTCCACTTGTCATGGCCGACCCAAGATCTCGACTGTCGCTCGAATCCTACCGCAACGCTCCTGAAGGGCCTTACCCCCCGTATCGACCTGCCTCGCCAAGTGAATTTGGTACTCCAACTTCGGCGACCTTCTCAACTGGGCAGGGCAGTCCCCGATGGGGCTCCGGAGTGGCATCTCCCGCATCCTCACACTCAAGATCTCACAGCGTCTACGCTACTGGCTCTCGAACCCCCGGCCGCCGACTGAGCGTGCCATCGGGCGCAAACCCGTTCCAGTCTCCTCCAACCCTCGCCATAGGACGACCGATGTTTGGACCAGGACCAGGACCCGGGCCAGTGAACGCCTCAAACGGAGGTGCTTTCCCCCCTGCCAACGGCAATCTGGTTTCGTCTCCAAATGCCCCGGCACCGCAGTGGCCACGACGAGAATCCATTTCGAGCATGTCCGATGAGGCCTGGCGTCGGCGAACTTGGCACCCGGACAGCCGCAATCCCACTGGGAATCCAAGCCAGCTCAGCACAGTGGTCAGCCAGTCTTCTGTCCGGCCAAATCCGCCCCCGCCGATTGCAACTCCTTCTAACCCACAGTCCACGCTGCGTCTCCCCGGTATCGAGTCTTTTGACCCTATTCCCCAGCGTCCTGCCACTCCCCCAAGACGGCACCCATCGCCCATGATGATCGACTCTGAGCCGCCTATGCGTCCGGTCTATCAGCAGGTTCCCGTCGAGGCGCCAGCACCTGAGGAAAGAAGGAACCTGAACATGTACGACGCCAGTCTCCAGCGTGGTCTTGGTCGCCTCGACATCAACCATAGCACCCCGCCTCGCGACAGTGCAGGTGCCTGGGCTTCTGAGGTCAACAAGGCCGTTCAGGCCCAGGCGGAACAGGTGCGACTGAACCCCCCAACGGTCAGATTCGAGGATCCACCGTCATACCAGACCCCAAAGACCGCCGCTGCCAGCCGGGCTTTGCACCAGCACACAATGTCAGCACCATCCACCACATCTAGAGACAGTAAGCGCCACGGCTGGTACCATGGACCGGTGACCGTCCATCGAGACGCAAGGCCGATGCCGGAACAAGACCCTCGGATGGCCCATGTTGAACGCATGGTCCATCCCAACTTCACCGGCTTCAGCGGGTTTCCAGTAAAGGAGGCGCCACCTCAACAACAGCACCATCATCATCATCAGCATCAACAACAGCAGCAACCTCAGGAGCGACCCGGGAACAACGACCCCTTGGGGCGCTTAGAGGCATTAGTCGCCGTTGCGACAAGCGAAGGATCCACAGCGACCGCTTACTAGATGAAGCCTCTGGACACGATTGATGCCCATGTCCATCCCCCGAGTTACGCTCTTCACACACTTTTCCGCCGTCCGAGACGGCCAGCACATATCTTAACGACTTATGATGACATTTCATTTTTGCTTTTGGAGCGGGAACGAAGCGCATTACGGCATGATTTGTTCGCATGATACACGATCTCTATTTCTTTGACGATATCCCAACTCTTCTTGGCTGGATCCCATTCATGGTTCAACAACTCTCGAACAGCAGCATTTACACGATATCCCGGTTCCGCTGTCTTCACAGTGACCGACACACACCCGCTTGATTAGTGACATATGTCATCCCTCGCTCGGTTTTTCTGGAATTTGTCAGGTTTGTCAAGGGTTATTAGACGGTTCTTTCTCGCGTTTTCTCCTTTTTTCTTGTTTTTGTTTTTGCCTTTGGTTGGTTCATTTCCCCTTTTTCCACTTGTGCGGTCTGGAACTGGGCGAATGAGGATTTCACGAGTTGATACGATACCCACTCATTATGAGATGACGGGTGTTTGGCCATCGAATGGCGGCAAGTTTCCGGGCACTAGACCCAACTATGGTGATGAAGACGTCGCCGGTAGACTGTGTTCCCTTTACAGAGTGTGTACAGTATGGGGTCTATTCTGGCTATGGGACAGGCGAGATACCTCATCGCTCGGGCTCGAGCTTCCGGACTGGGAGGATGGGTTTGGGATTGATACCCTGCGATACCTTGTTTAGTTTAGCTGTTTGTGATTTTTTGCGAAGATGAATTAGACTCAATGAGGGGGGGTGTTGAACATGGCATGATTTTCAAGATAGCTTGATAGTAATGGAGTTGCGGCATGCTTCTCAGATTGACTGATTGAATCTCTTGCCTTTTCTGAATTTGACCTTTCGTTGCAATATGACTTGTTCCTTTAAGGGGTAACGTATTATGGTATCTAGCTAAGTATGTGTACTCAGCTCAAACGCGTCTCTCCTGATGCTTCCAAATAGTGTAGGGTAGGTGGTTTCTGTTGATAACCTACAATATCTTGATTTCTCGACAAAAATATCACATTCGGTGGACCAGGGAAATTGAACAAATATTGTGCGTAGAGAATCTTAAATGTCTTATATATACACACCCAAAGCTGAGTCTTTATTATTCATCTTGCTGTGCTATTTAACAACATACTTCTTAATCCCACGCTCTTGGTGGTCATGCTCACACCTACCCTATGGCTCCTCACTCTTCAGGCGAAAGAATTGTTATTAATTTTGATGTTTTGGGTTTGAATAATCCTACTTGGAGTCATAGTTGGTGTCTGGTACGGCCTCTGGATCAAAAAAGAGTCTCATGATATTATGCACTGTTGATGTCCAACTGGATAAGTTCACTCGCCACATGTTCTTTGAGGCTTATATTTGTCTTGCATTGAACTTAGAAGACATCATGTGCTCAGAATGGCAGTCACTAGTGCGGATTTGCCATATGAACTGGCTGAATCTTACTGCCGTAAAAAGCTACGAGTCTCAAGAGAATGTGAGACTTGGACAGCTGATCCCGACAAACTGATTGATTTGTATTTTAACATTGAGGTAATCGTTGACATGAGAGGATATCTCTCCAGAGGTCCATTGGTAAGCCGGTACGTGCCGGAGCTTCCAGCGGCCGCCCAGGTACCATATAAGCTGACTACATCTACACGGGACGGCTCACACCCGCTGGCTCACACCATCTCGCTGACCTGTGTAACCGAGGCCGACCTTTTTTTGGCCTAGGCAAAGGGGCGTCCGTATTTCTCGCTTCTGGGTAAACTGTGCTATTGCGAAGCTGTCAAAACTTCAGCGTGGGTGGGAGATAGGTGGAGAGCTAGGTTCAGGTCCAGATGTCAATCCGACGGAGTGGCAATTGGGTTATGGGGTACGTGAAACCGATGTGATATTCGGGAAACCCGTGAAATGCAGTTGCGGGAGATGATCAAGCGTCATGTCATAGTCAAACAAGAGGCGGCTGAGTTTAATCCGGCCAGGGGCGACGTTGACAGGTGTGGGTAGCCTGATGAGAGTCATTATGTCCGAAACTCAAAACCCTTCAATGGGGATCATGAGATTTTGAGGTTTTGACTGGAATTCGGTGTTGCGTGTCGTTTGAGTTCGTTCCCTTGGCATGACTCGCTCTGGAAATGCCAACTGGAACTTTTGAGCGGAGGGAGATGATTCCCAGCTCTCGGACGCAGACGGGGCCTTGTCCACCCCTTGAAAGAACCGACGCGCACTATGGTTGTTTTGCCTGATTGTGCCTGATTGCGGTGGTCGAGGCCGAGGTCTGTTGGTGGCGGCCGGTCTGAAGGGAGGGCCGCAATCACAAGCACAAGCAGGAGTAGTGCGATGACGTTAGACGCTGCCCAGGAGGTGCAATTGACCAATTGTCTGGACCGGCGTTGATGCCGCCTCCATCCGTATGCATGCTCCGGGGAACGCATGGAGATATCTCCTGTTGTTGTGGCCTGGGCTTGGCGTGGAAGTGAGGGGGGGTGGGAGGCAATTACATGGCTCTACAGTAGTAGGGCATTGGTATCGCGGGTCTTGGTCTTACGCCCCGGATATGCAGCCTTCACCGTAATATTGATGGTGTCGCCGGGGGACCATGGCAGCAGGGCAGCAACAGCAGCAGGGCTACCGAGGGCCTGGCGATAGGAGGGGACGGGCATCTCTGGAGGCGGTGGGCGTCCTGTTGCTCGCTCCTTTGGGCTTCAACGGCCTCGGACACAGATACGGGCCCTGGCAAAGGTAGAGGAACGGCGCGAGGCGGCGTCATCCAGATGGTGAGAGTGATGACTTGGCAATACATAGTACAGCATCGATACAACCACGACGCGGTGGCGATCGGAGGCTAGTCCGTATGCCGTGGACCATTCATCGCTGGGTTATGTCCATCGGGCCAATCTGGGACGCTGGATATCATGGCCGGTCTTGGTCACGGTTCCCAATGTCATGCAGTCGGGCCAGCTAGTTCAACGGTAGCGGGTTGCGGTTTTTGGCCGCCTGGCTCCAAAACATGGTGCCACCGCCGCCTCAACAAAGGGCCGTGACCTTGAGGCACTTGCTTCATGTCATCTAACGAGACCGGCGAGGATTTTGGAGTTGCGGAGTGGAGATCGGGAGGGGGAGGGGCGTGTGAGTTGAGGTGAGGTGAGAGAGAGAGAGAGAGAGAGAGCGAGCGAAAGAGAGCGTCCCGGGACGGAAGGGAGGGGGCGTCGGAGCAGAGGCGGAGCAAGGCAACTAGTCTAGTAGTGTGTATTACTTGCGATGGGATGGGGATGAGCGCATGAAACTAGCTGGAGCTAAGCGGTTCCTTCAGAGCAAGAGAGTGACGCGGGACGATATTGGAGGGCGAGCGAGCGAGTGAGGGACTCACGGACAGACTGACGGACAGACTGACGGACAATGAATAATCGGGAAAACCAGAGTGAGTGGGCCATATTTATCCGAAAGGGCAAGGGTAAGGATTCAGGGTTGAAGAGAAAAGTGGACAAGCGAGAAGAGACAACTTATGTGAAGACTGGGGGAAAAAATAATATGACAATTTGCTACCAAGTAGACAAAAAAGAAACGACCAGTCTGGTGATGGAATCCTTCATCATATTTTTCTGGGTCTCGTGATGGAGGCCGACAACCACTGAAGACGGCGGGCCAGGGATGGCCCAGGGCACTCGAAGCGCCCGGCAGATAAGGTTGAAGGTGAAGTGGGATGGATGTGTGTGTGTGGGTGTGAGGGAGTGGAGAATGACAGTGTTTCGGGGCTATTCTGGTCCGCCTGGGCTGTGGGATACAAGTGGGAATGCGACGGATCTTTTGTTTCGGCAGGCCGGGGATTTATTTTGTTCTTGTCAGTCGTCTGCCAGCGAGAGACGGTGATGACGCGGGAGGGGGACTGGGGAAGGGGAACGACCGAGCAGACGGGACAGGACAGGACAGAGAGGACGAGACGGACGGGAGGAGTGGACGGATGGATGTGGATGTGGATGATGAGGATGTGGATGTGGATGTGGATGCGGTAAGAGAGTAAGAGAGTAAGAGAGAGGCAGAGAGGCAAAAGAGGTATGGCACGGAGAGTACTACGTAGTATGTCGACCTAGGATGGAGACCAAGACAAAGCGCAACGGGCCACCGAGAGGCTCGAGCGGACGAGACATTCCAGAAGGCAGAGCGGTAGAAGCCATCTGCGTGCAGGACCACGTACATGGTATGGCAGGGGCCTACATACCCAGCAAGATACCTGGCAACCTGGCAAGACACGGCTGGGACGCAGTACACAGCATGTACCGGTACAGTTTCTGTCTAGCCAGCTCTGTCTAACCCGGATCTCTGGGTTTTGGGCCGTGTCTCTCCCAATTCCCAACCGCCATGCCGCCATGGGGTCATGACACTAGTTGTATGTGTGCCCCCGGGACCAGATATGGGGCTTGCGGGAGAAGTGGACAAGGAACAAGGGACGAGGAACAGGGACCAGCAGGACGAGCAGGGGACAGGGACCAGGACAGGGACGACGTGGGACAAGGGGGGGCGTCTGGCTAGCTCTTGATGGCATGTGGAGAATGTGCGCCAGAGTTGCTGATATTCCCATGGGGAAAGGCGAGCTCGCAACAGCACGGAACCGACGACGGGAACAGCAACCGGGAGCGAGGCAACACTGCAAACCAACACTGCAAACCACCACATGGGAAACCCGATGAGGGTTGCCTCTCGGCAGAGGGCTGGCCGGCATGTTCGTGCAGCTCGATCCAGGGGCCGGCAAGGGGCTGGACGGGCCTGGACTGGACGGGACTGCGGCCGATGAGGCACAAGGACAGAACCAACAGCATAAGGCACGATGATGAAGAGCAGCAGCAGGCTGCTCCGTACCGGATGGGCGAGACGGGGCGGATGAGATGGTGTATACCGTGCTCGTCGAGGTGGCCCGGCG
>JAANBB010000402.1:0-37160 GCA_014621425.1 Cylindrodendrum hubeiense
GGAAGCGGGATAAGGAAGCGGGATAGGGCAGCGGGATGGATCGAAACGGAGAAAAACTCTGGCGAAAAAGAAAGGAAAAGATGGGACGACGATGGCGATGTGCCTTGTGCCTTGTACAACTTAAGAGCGCGAATGGAGTCCCTGAGTGCATGCATGCAGTGCAGACGTCGGGGGTTGTCGTTGGAGCTGAGCTCGGGCTGACCTGGACAGAGCTGGAAGTGCATCGCCCTGCATTAACTAATAGGCACCCTCGTTGCTTTTACACGAGCCGAACTCGACGATAGTAACAGAGAAACCGAGCGTACGTATGCAATTGATTATAAGAACACGCATTCGGGAAAGCTGGCCATGTCTTCCGTTTCCCCAATCCCCCATCCCGCCCATCACGACCCATCTCAGCAACACCCCCGGCCGCCCTCGTTTCCCTACTGGGCTGGTCTGCGTTCCCAGCCGGGGCTGCTCAAAGCAAGGGTCTTCTGCTAATAACCCACAAGCACCAACCAGCACCAACCAACACTCCAGGGGGGTTCTGCATCCTCCACTACCTACGCAAAGTTGTACAACATCCCAACGGCCAAGGCATCTCATCGTCAACGTCCCATCTCATCGTCACAACAACAGCTCGCTTCCCAGTACGCAATCAGCCCCAAATAAACGGCTCCGAACATTCTCAACTCCAAACTCTAACAAAGGGGCGCCCCCTCACTCCCCACCGGCTTCCAAGCTGCCCCCCAAGCCCCCCAAGCTCCACCTCGGCGTCCAAGCCATCTTAGCGCTAAGGGGCCCCCCCAGACAATGATGGCTTCCACATCTAGTCCGATGTAGTTATTTCCTGTTTCTTGTGGCTTGCTGGCTGCCCCGTCCGTCTACCGCCCGCGCCCCGGAGGCACCTGTGCTTTTCTGCACAGCGGAAAGGGAACGCGGAAGCCCGTGCCTGTGACTTGCAGCCAGAAGCCCGTCCAACAATACAATCCCAGCCAGCCAGGCCGACTTTGCAACCTAACCTAGCGCAACCTAATGGGCAGCCCATGGGAAAATCATCCGGTTTTTCATAATTAGCCCAGTCCAGACCTAAAACCCGCGTCCCCCTGAGCTGTACAGCAGTGTATCCCCCAATCGCGCGTGGCTACCTCCGTCCCGGCACCGAGCATCTCCAATCGATGTATGGGCTAGTGGTCGCTGTGTATCTAAAGTCCTCGTGTGCAATTTTAGACTCGACGGATCCAAGTCGCGTCTTCCCTAGAGGCTCGTCGCGAAATGTCTCAGAATCCATCATCACAGTGGGCTATGATTAGATCGCTTCCCACCTGGGAATAGCACCAGCGTGTCCGTACGAACCCCACAAACTCAACGAGCACCGCTATTTTCACGCAGAAGGAGCATTATAAATTCTAGGAATAATATATTACATTGTCTCACATGAGTCAAGCTTAAAATAACCCGTCTTTATACTCATCGACAACCCGAATCATCATATTTATTTTACATGTGTTTATTCTCCTTACATTTCTTCACAATTCCTACGCCCTCAAGCCACCGAGTAGCGTGGCTAAAATACCCCGATATGGACCAGATCGGGCTACACTTGAAGGATGTCTATCGTGGCTTATCCCATCGAGATCCCCTCCTCCATCAGCAATTAGCCTACGTCACACACATCATGTGTCAAACACCCAAGGTTCTCGCAGTGCCAATCGCCACACTGCAGCCGACGCTGAGTCAAAAACATAGTTATTCAACGGTAAACGGTCATCAGTATTCATGTTTAACTTCCACCCAGCGGCAGATGCAGCAGATGCAGAAGCAGGAGCAGGGGTGCCAACACTAACACCGCCACAGGTATCGTCTTGAGCAGACTGCTCGTACATATACAGATGAGCTAACCTACAAGAACCTGGGAAAGACTGCTGCCAACGCCTTAACAACCTTGGAGTTCCCCCATCCTCCATCCCCATCCGGCAACAGTGCAATCCCACCTCATCACATCTCCCTGCCTAAAAAGCGCGTGCCGATGTACTTGTAAAAATGTTCATTTCTCCATCCATCACAGGCCAGGATAGCCTATCCACCTGCAACTGCTCGCCTTGATGCCCAGCACTTATCGCCGTGTTTCCGTATGTCTAAACAAGCCTAACAGCAGAGGCCTCCAGAACAGATGCTTTCCGCCCGTAGACGTCATGTCTCAAACTTTCAGCCCATCCCCTGCCCTTCAAGTTTCCCATTGGCTACTCCACATAATAATCAGGCAAGTTCATTTGCTACGCCTTGTCGAGCGTCTTCTTTGGGGCATTTTCAGCTGACTTCTGGGCATCCTGGGCGTTTGCCGTACTGTCCTTTTCCTCAATAGGGTCAGGTTCTTCTTCCACCACAGCTTTGTCCAAAGATGTTGGTACAAACTCCCCTTCTGAATTGTTGTTGCTAGGCGCCGGGGCGCTGCCATCTGCAGACGTTTTCGTGGCGTCGGTGACAATCTTGTCCGCATGGGCAGTATCCCCGTAATCCTTGACCGGGGCATGGTCCAGCCGGACAATCATACACGACAAGTTATCCGTGCTGAATCGGTTCAGCGCATGGTCCACGAGTATCTTCGCGGCCGTAATGGGGTCCTCGAGATTTCGGACCAGATCCACCGCCTCCTGATCAGTACAAACATCCCACAACTATCTCAAGTCAGCAAGACGGGTACACTAGTATTTCATTTTGATTCCACTTACTCCATCGCACGCGATAATGATAAATTCGTCACTGTCGGGCTGGATCACCGTCTCGGTCGTGTAAGGGTGGCCTGTGACAAGCTTCTTCATATAGGCATCGCCAAGCGCTCGGGTGACAGCTAGGACACCATTGACGCGGTTATTTAAGATCAAGCCACCCGCATTGGCGATTCGCTTGCCCTCAACCTCGTCACTTCCTTTGTGATCGTACGACAGCCGCAGAGCCTTTCCAGCTCGGCACAAGATGATACGGGCATCACCCACGTTAGCCGTGTAGAGAACACGCTGACGATTGACGGATCCCTTGGTCTTCGTGCTGCTGCCGCTCTCGGTAGGTGCAATTTTGGCATCGTTCGCGGTAGGCGTCGCATCCTTCGGCTTGTCCTTGTCTGACTGTGAGGAATCATCTGACTTGCTGGGCTTGAGAGTAGCTGCAGCAGGGTCGAGGTTTGTCCTATCATGAGAGAACCGGTCTTCCCAGCGTAGCACGGCCACAGCGGCCGTGCAACCGCTGTTTTTCAGTGGCAGCTTCTCCAGCTGGGAATCCGCTGTCGTAAAAGCCAGGTCGAGAACTTCAGGGATCTGAGCGTTGGGATTCTTGCGTATGAGCTCCTCCAGAATAAGATGCAGCTTCTTTCCACACCAGTCTGCAGCAAATGTTCCCGCGTGTCCGTCAAATATAGCAAAGTAGCCATTGTCCGACTCGACGATATCTTGGACTGCAGACTCAGAATCATCTCCCTCGGACGTGTCCTTGCTAGAAGCATCGGTCAAAGTAGGGGTTTGGATGAAATTGTACAAGAAGGCATGGGTATCCTCCATGGTCCGACGGCATTTCTTGTTTCTATCTTCCCAAACGCCGACACGAAACGTGGACTTTGGACCCGCCGCCGACTCTCCGGCCGAGTTGTTATGCTGGCCCTGCGGCACTGCGAGGGCGGGATCCTGCCTGCCCAATCTCTGGAGGGGTGACTGCGAGGTCATCTCGACAGCAGGCGCGCGGCTACCCTGGGAGAAGCTCAACGAGTTCTTAGCCGAGGCAAGTAGGCTGCTAGCCTTGCTGCTGACACTGCTACTCCTGCGCTTCTTATCCGTAGAGCCTCCGGTATCCTGGCGGGTCGGGGGGCTGCCATTTCCGCCGCGCTTCTCGCTGTTCCCTGTCTTATCCGCCGTCTTGATAGGAGCGGGTTCGCTGAGACCTGGGCTGGTTTCGGGGGACGGGGACTTGTCGGATTTCGAATCGGTCTCGGATTTGTTGCCCGCAGAGTTGGAGTTGCTGCCAAACATTCTATTCAGCAGACTGCCCCCAGTCGAGGAGAGACTGCGACGCTTGTTGGTCGCCAGCTTTGTGGAGGGAGGAGGGGTCTGGAGGGGTCGGCGTGGTGTCGTAAGAGTGGGGTGAGGACCTTGGATGAAATGACAGCGTAACAGGTGTTGTCGTCTTCGGTCTCGTCGGTCTCGTAATTAGGATGGTCTCGGGTCCGGCAACAGGCGAGTGATGCGACGGGGAGATAGGGCTGTATCTCGTTGCGAGGGGCTCTGCGGTAGCGGGGTGATGGTCTCGGACCCAAGACACAAGTTGGGCGACTAGGGATTTGAGGCGGTGTCGGTTCGAATTGTTCTAGACAGGTCAGGACATAGGTCTCAGTATGTATGTAGGTCGAGAGGCTGGGACCGGAGCAAGTGGGCTGGCACGAGGAGGCTGTTGTGGTGGTTGAAGTACGTGGAGGAAGGCTGGGAGGAGGGGCACATGAACGTCGCAGCCAAGCGCGCAGCAGCAGCCGCCAGCCGTCAGCAGTCAGCGCGCCAAACGTCAGTTGGGCTGAGCACACAGAGCGCCGGGTCCGGCCCACGATTCAAAAGCAGAGGGAGCAGGGCTGAAGATGAAAGGGCCGGGACGAAGAGCGTGGGACCTTGAGGCAGCGCGGTGCAGAGCAGAGCAGCAGGAGCGTAGGTAGCGTGACGTAGGTAGGCGCCAGCGGGGAGGGGGACAAGACCAGCTGGGATAATGGCTAGGCCGGGACACAATGATACACAAAGAGGGCGCAAGGGAGATCTGGATGGGGACGAGCAAAGGGGAAGACCGCAAACGGCGAGCAACGTCGCCAACGTAGAGGGCAACCGTACGTACCAGATGCGATAGAGTCGGCGGATGATGAGGTCGTCTGGCGGCAGCGTCGAGGCGGGACAAGATGCACGAAGCAGAGGACGAGCGTGTCTAGGCTGGGCGAAAGACAGGCGAAAGACAGGGCTAGACTACCTTGTCTCTGGAGGGGGTAGCTAAGACACGGGAGGGCCGGAGGATGTTGTAAGTCTCAGGTAGGTCGGGGTCGGAGGTAAGGCGGCGGTGGACGTGGTCGACGGGAGTGGCAGCTGGGTAGGTTCGGATTTAGGTTCCATGGGCTAGCAGGCGGCGAGTCGAGCCCCGAGTCGAAGGTAGGCTATGGCCGCCATGCATAGATGTCCGCGCGGGGGCGGCTTGGGCTGTCAGTGGCCTCAGTTAGCAGCGACCTCGCTGGGCAGTTAGCAGCCCCTCCACTGGATGATGCGCTGACGGGTGCCTTCATACCCACTAGTATTCACTGGCTCTGCTCGCTGGCCTTTACCAGAGGCTGGGGCATCAGTGGAGCCGCGGCCAGTGTGCTAATTAGCGCGCACCCGCTGCTCGGGGTCCCTAGAAGTCCGACGTCAGTGGTCGGCCAACCTGTGCTCCGTCCTAGGCCGTTCCAACACCGAGCATGCAAGCCGCGGGCACATTGAGCGGGGGGGCTTTCCCAACTCCGCCGTCTTAACTCGGGGCGCCCCACTGTAACCCGGAGCTGGCATCCGTCTCATCTCATCTCGTACACCTTTGGCCTGGTGCCAGAAATAAAACATCGAAATGATGGCACCCTTTCGGGGCAAATAGCAACGCTACCAGCGAGGCCATCTCCGGTGCTTCCGGGGAGAGGAGGCTGCTTCGCATCAGGCAGCTACAAGTAGCATACATCGTTGCCTTGAGGACAATGAGCGGGTGGGTGCCCTCTCTCTCATCTCTCCAACTGACCCAACATCCTGAACTCCCAGATGCAGGCTGCGCCGAGGGCACATACCATGTAACTTGTGGCAAGGTGATGACCACATGGACCCATCCTAATTCTAATCCACATCAGTCACTCTCTCAGTGGCGCCATTCGTAAAGACAACGCCTCTTGATAAACCATGCCCCTGTCAACCCGGTTCTGAAAGCCCCCCCCCGCTAACGATTATACTATGTAGGCCACCCATTTTACAAGAATCCAAGACTAATGTGAACTTCAAGTACTGGGCATGTTTGTATTCCTTTCGTATGAATATATCACCACAGGCCCCCAAAGGGCTTGCATATATGAGCGGGAGATTGTTATCGTCACCAAATCCGCCCAGTCTTCTATCTGCCTGTTCTACGGCTGAGTAGCATTGAATAACAACAAGCATTCAGGCATCTCAAGTCAGGCCCTGGCGTGGACCCCTCATTGCCACGGACCATGTCCAGCCCCGCGGGTATGGCATGCCGCAGCATCATCCGTGCCCTTGGCTGGTAAGCACGGATTATCCTGGGCACATGACGACAATAAAGGTAGCATAGCTTCATCCTGGTCCGTGAACATTTAGCTATTTTGTCGTCCGAGGTCCTTTTCAGGAAGGAGCCTGAGGTAACCACATGTTCCTCAGCCACATGGTGACAGGGTGATGTGGACGTTCACGGGCCGTCCACGCCACAAAAGTCTTGCGAAAACGAACAATCTCAAGTTTCCTCCTTCTATAAGCAAAGAGCCCTACCACTCAGAAATCGAAATACTGAAACTGGTTTAATAGACAAACGCGTTTCTCATGACACCTGTGCGCCCAGGCAAGAAATGCAAACAACCCATGTGCTCCCCCGACATATCTCACAAGCATCGGCCATCAGTTGCCGTCTGTCAGTCTTCGAGGTCGTGCCAACTTTCCAACCCCGTAGCCAATGGCGCGGCATACCCACCGGTACAGCTGATTCTCTCACGGCGACTCGACATCGGATATATTGGCCGGTCCTGTCCCGTCGCCTACTTCCTCAAGCTATCAAGTCTTGCTTGAAGATCGTCGTCAAGGGAGTCGCCGCCGCCGCCGCCGCCACCGCCTCCACCAACTGCCTGGGCAATTCTGCCCTCGGCTACGGCAGGGTTTCCTATTGTCGTGGGAGTCTCGCCGAGCTGTAGTCACACAATTAGTCTCGATCCAGTTACTGCGAAGGCGTTGGACAATTCGTACCGCTTGGTTAAAGTCAATACCAATCTCCTCCAGTACTTGCTCCACCACCTCATCGCCCTCTTCTTCCACGCCCACATCCATGGCATCATCCATTGCATCATCCATTATCTCCTGTCGCTGCTCCATGATGTCGTTCTCTCGTTCGAATTCCATGGCGATCTTCTGGAGTGCTGGAAGGTTCATCGACTTGTTCATGCTTCCCAGAGCCATTGTTGCTCCCTTCATAGCCTGCATCATCTGCTCGTTTGTTCGGTGTGTCTGGGGCACCTCTCGTCAGTATCTTTGCCCCCTAGTTCTCATCAAGCCGCGAGTCTAGCCATACCTGAAGCCGCAGGGAAATCTGCTGAAGCTGGCTGCGCATGCCGTAGAACTTCTCAACGTATCGCCTGGTACGGACAAGATCCTTGGCCTGGATCTTGCAGGCGCCCATCTGTCCATTCTTGGCGCTCGTCTTGATCTGCTGGATGAGCGTCTTCTCCTGCTTCTCTAACTTAACGCGCGTCTGGTCGAGCTCGCGGATAGCCTTATCAAGCATGCGCTGGTTCTTGCGCAAACGCTCCGCGGGCGTGATGCGCTTGCCGAATGCCCATTCCAGGATCTAGGTAGCCATTATGCGGATTAGCCCTCAGCCGGGGGGTGGCGGCGACGTCATTGCCCTTACGTTCATGGTTTGCGGGGGAGGACGGCGTCGGCGGGGAGGTGATTCGAGGTTTGGGTATGAGGAAAGGTCGACCTAATCGTCGGAGCGGAGAGTTCGTTGCACAGAGAAGAGGCGATGGCGTCTTGGAAGGGTTAGAGAGAGAGGTGAGAGCAAGGCAGCAAAGAAAGACAAAGCGTTGGTTTGCGGTTGTGGTGAGAGAAGCGAAGCCTGGGCCACTCCGCCATGTACCATGTCGTACTACGTAACCGCTCTCAGCGACTTCCCAGCGACTGGGGCGCTCGCTGGGCTTCACTGGGCTTAGCGCTAATTCTGGGCAGCTGGCTTCCGTAGCCATTTCAAGGTCGCGCATTTCGTGTCACATGCCCACTTGATAAGATAAGGTAAGCTCTTCCGAGTCTCTCCCGGTCCGTCCACCAATCAATGCGGCCCCACCCAATCGAAGCCCGGCAATTTGCCGCGTTGTCGCCAAAAATCATGCAACATGGGTCGGTCTCCAAGTTCCGAGTCGTCCACGCCGCCCTGCTAACTCCAACTCCAACCCGCACTCCTTCGAAACTCTTCACCATCACCTCGATTTCTCGCTCCTCGGCGATCGAAACATGCCTCTCGCCGCCCGAACTGCATCATGAGCCAGGACTATTTCAACGGCAAGGGGAAGGCCCCTGTGCACCAGGACGCCGACTCCGACACCGACTCCGATGCCGACCACGGCGTTCCCAACGATCCGGCGACTTCGCCACCGCTTTCCTCCCAGCCCAACTATATGACCGTAGGAAACGGTTCGGCCTCAACACATGCGGCGCACCTTCAGACCTTGCTCGACGACTCGGGCTATGGGGCCAGCGTGGCCGGCGACTCCAGGATCGCCACCTTGGGCAGCTATGCGATGGACCTGCAGCACGACCGGCCCCAGTCGGGCGCAATCCACCAACTGTGGTACAACGCCCACCGAGCTAGCCTTGGTCGGGCCATCAATAAGGTCCTTGACCTGCTTGAGAGCCTTCAAGAGATGAACACGTCGTGGCCCGCCCACTATCCCTCAGTTCAACGAACCAGGAGTGCCTCTCCCGACCCCCCCGCGTCACGACCCGGAATCTCTCAGGCACACTCCACCGCTAGCGGTTCCTCGTCGTCCACCGTTCGCAACCCCATGCTCCGACGATCTATGACCTCCGTCGAAACTGGTGCCGAATCAAGCCGAGCCGCCGAATCCCGATCGACTCCCGAACCACGATTGGTCTCCCCGCAAATCTCCCAAGAGTTCTCTATTCTGAAGTTGGATCTGAAGCTGGGAGCGCTGCACCAGACCGAGCTTGTGCATTCACTAGAGAAGAACTCCATTGCAGCACTGCTCGATGGCAAGATTAGCTCCAGCATTAAGCATCTCCTCTCCCTTCGCGAACGCATCGAGGACACCGCAAGCAAAGTCTTGATCACTGGCGACCTGAATGCCGGAAAGTCGACCTTCTGCAATGCCCTCCTCCGACGAAAGGTCCTTCCCGAAGACCAGCAACCCTGCACAGCCATCTTCTGCGAAGTCCTTGACTCAAGAGAAAACTCGGGCATCGAGGAGGTTCACGCCGTGCACAAGGATGTCGCCTATAACAGAAATGACGAATCAACCTACGACGTTTTTTCCTTGGAGAAGTTGGAAGATGTTGTGATCGACAACGAGACTTATACTCAGTGCAAAATTTATGTCAAGGATACCAGGACTATCGACGAGTCCCTACTGAACAATGGAGTGGTGGACATTGCCTTGATCGACGCCCCTGGCCTCAACTCGGACACGACCAAGACGACGGCAATCTTTGCCCGACAGGAAGAGATTGACGTGGTAGTGTTCGTAGTTTCTGCCGCCAACCACTTTACCCAGTCTGCCAAGGAGTTCATCTGGGCTGCTGCGGCAGAGAAGGCCTACATCTTCATCGTCGTCAACGGTTATGACAACATCAGAGACAAGGATCGGTGCCACAAGATGATCATGGATCAGGTTGCTGGACTAAGTCCCCGGACAGCCAAGGAATCTTCAGAGCTCGTCCACTTCGTTTCCAGTAACGCCATTCCCGTCGGGCCGTCCCCTCCTGGCGGACCTAGTGGTGGTGGTAGCGGAAGTTCAAGTGGGGGTGGCGGCGGTGACCCTGGCGACGGGGACGACAAGGGTAAGGGTAAGGATCTCGACAAGATCCGAGACTTCGAAGCCCTCGAGCAGTCACTGCGGAGATTCGTCCTCGAGAAACGAGCTCGATCGAAGCTCGCCCCAGCCCGTACCTATCTCCTGAACATCCTTAACGATGTCCATGCCCTGGCAACAGTTAACCAGGAGGTGGCCCAGTCTGAGCTTCAGCGAGTGACAAGAGAACTCAAGGAGCTTGAGCCCCAGTTGGAGTCAGGCAGAAAGGCCTGTACCGAAGTCAGTGACGAGGTCGACAGAAACATTGAGGACACCTGCAAGGACGTTTACGACCACACCCGCTCGACACTTAACTCGGCAATCCTCCACGCAGGCAACACCAACTACGACGTTCCTTACCCCGGCCTCCTAAACGCCTTCCAGTATGCCGAAGACCTCAAGGAGGCTATGCTCTCGCACATTGCCGACTCGGTCGCGATCTGTGAGGAGCACGCCCGCAGCAGGACGGTCCATGGTGTCAACATTATCAAGCAGCTCGGCATTCTACACATCGGTGACGAGTTCCAGAACATTCAGTTCCGCCCGAATGTCATGTTCCAGCACAAGCACCACGCCCTTGCCCGCCAGGTTCACATCCCAACTCAGCTTGCAGACTTTGTCGACTGGACCACGCTACTGCAGCACCAGGAGAAGTACGCGGGCACCGGCATGGCTCTGACCGTCGCCGGCGCCATTGTGCCCCGGATGATTGGCATGAGCACTTGGATGGACCAGGCCCTCGCCGCAACTCGTCTTCTGAGCAACGACAACCTTCGCCAACTCATCCTTCCTGGAATCCTGGTAGCTGGTGAGTTTCTCTTCTCCCTTTTCCCCTCCTCAGGTCGCATCTTACTAACTCCTACTCCAGCCATCGCCGCCTCGGCATACGTCCTCCAGCAAATCCCCAACTCTCTTCCCCCTCGCCTAGCCACCAAAATCTCCACCCAGCTCGCCGACCTCGACTACGTGCACTCCAACTCAGCCCGCATCGCCTCCTCTGTCCGCAAGGTCCTGCGCTTCCCGGCCTCAAACCTCCGCGTCAGCCTCGAGCAAAGCGTCAAGGACCTCGACACCAGGCGCGACGACACCATCAAGGTCAAGGGTGAGAGTGAGCGTGCCTCCAGTTACTTCTTCTCCCTCGTCCGCAAAACCGAGGAACAGCGCAGTGCCGTCGAGCAAGTGGACCTGGAGGCCCCGCCGCTGGGCGCACATTAACGAAGAATGGACAAGATTGGATGAACAACTATTCACACGGTTGACGACGAGAAGGCAAAACGTGGCGTTTAGGGCATGGAGGGGCTTGCAAAAGTCCCAATCTTTTATTTTCACTCGGGTTCCGATTAATGAAGAACAATTCAACACTTACCCCGTCTTTACCGGGCGTTGCTTCTATCCCAGTTTCAGGCACATCGCAATAGAAGCGCCTTTATCCTGTCGTTCAGGGGTATTACAACATTTTTACTTAGAAAAGAACCAATACCACTTTGTCAGTTTCTCAGGAAATCAAGGCGACTTTCTTTTCAAATTTCTCTCCTGGCGCTCTATCTCACAGTCATTTCTTGATTTGCCGTGAATATGCGTGTAATCGGAAGATGCTATGGCTTCATTCCCACATGATGCTCTGCAACCGATCCTTCTCTATCTCGCCGCCGAAGATGCCCTCGATGCCCTGTCGTGCAAGGCCGCAGATAGCCTCTCGATCAAAGCCGAAGTGCTCTGCGACAAGGCGATACTCGTTGGAAAGAGGGCTTCCAAAGACGCCAACGTCGTCGGTCTGGGGAGATAAATAACATCAGCATACTTCAGTCTTCATGTCAGCTTGGTACTCACCCCAAGTGAAATCTTAGGCCCCTGGATGTCTTTCCACGCCCCAAAGTGATGACCCTCAAACCCACCGCGAACCATACCCGCCTGCACGTTGCAGCTCAGGCATAGCTCTAGGCATAGTTCTCGTCTCGCAATCTCCTCCTTTGAGGCCTCATCCTCCCATATGACATGTCCGAGACGATCCGGCTGCCACCCCAACAGTACATCCAACTCTTCTTTCGAGCCGCTCGCCTCTGCCTCGGCAAAATGCACGGTAATACCTAGACCCTTCTTCTTGGCTTCCAAGAACACAGGCGTGAATGCGGCAACCGCTCCCCCAGGCTTTGCCGTCGGGTCACCACACAGGTCAAGCCCAACAACACCTTCATGGCTGTGCGCTAGGGCGAGGGCAAGGGTTGATGCTGCCATGGTGGGGGTGTGGCGACGGTCGACGGAGAGGATGAGGCGGGTGTGGAGCTGCGGATTCTCGAGCTCAAAGGTAGCGATGGTAGAGAGGAGGACGGATACGTAAGCTTCTGCCGTGAGGAGCGGTGTTCCGCGGGGTGTGGTGCGCAGCTCGAGGTAGCAGACACCATCGTTGAGGAAGTCGGTCAGAACGGAGGTTGCTGTGTAACGCACGGATTCTTCGTCGGTGAGTAGGCCGTATATGTAGGTACTGAAGAGCGGGAAGAAGCTGCGGTCTGTCAGAACCGGATTGATGGACAAGCGGCGGCAGTTCTCCGTGAAAGAATGGGATTATGGTTGGGACTGAGACACCATTGTAACCTCATGGCTTCTAGCAAGTCCAACCCTCTAGAAATCTAAAGCAGAAGACGACGAGGGGCTCACGTTTCCAGGTTATAGTCATGCTTCCCTTCCGGCATGATGACGAGCGGATCCTCGAGATCTGTCTCTCCGTTTTTCTTCTTGCGCAGCCATACTTCGTGTAAAGCCTTTCGGGAGATGCTGCCTGTTAGGTGGGCATGAAGCTGAAGTTGTCTTCGTTAGAGGACGTTATCATTGCATTGGGGAGAACTAGATTGGCGGTCTTGCTATCCAACAGCGGGGTAGGATACCGGCACGCAGGAACGTACCTCAATCTTGGGCAGAGCCACGTAGTCCATTTTCATTGAGTTTCATGCACGGCAGTTTTGGGGGCTTGGTCCGACCAGAGCTGTAGTTGACTAGGTTGAGTTATGTCTTAGTGAAGAAGTGCCGTTGGCGGAGACGAGACATTAAGAAGGTTCTAGCTACCCTAAACCACATGTGTTGCCGAACGCAATATAATCCACTTCAATGCAGCAAGCGTGAATTCGTTGATAACTTGCCTCGTAATCATTGCGCCTGACAAAATGGCGGTTGTTGCATATTACTCATTGATATCGGATTTCTCGGTCCAGTGTATCATACTTGTCACACACCTGCTAAACTTGCATTATACCAAAATGTAACTCTGAAAATATTATATTAAGTCTCAGACTTGTTTGCATCGAAATACACCACCCAATTGGCATGTTGCGGCTCTCTAGTTAACCTAGAGCTACCTATACGGCATCCCAAGGTTCGTTTTCATGAATTGAGGATGATCCCTTGTTATCCAGGGCGCAATAAGTCCCTCTGTCGGCGAGTAGACAGGGCTGTCTCGGTTGGACAGTGCTACCCAATGCAACGCAACATCAAGCTGGAACATTGACAACGAGCTGGCCAAAAACGGGATCTTAATAGGCAAAAAGATCACATTGTATGGCATCAGAGAATAAAAGTCTTAGTATGACAAAATACATGTGAAGCCACCTTTCCTGGAGATGAGATCGCAGCCATTACTTGTCTGTCCCCCGTCCTAATACTTTACATCATATAGGAATGCATGCATCCGCATTTCGCCCCTCCCAGTCCAACCCAGTGCATTCATCAAAGGGGTCCGATGGCTATATGCGCCATTTCCGAATATTGTACAAAAATGGGCTCACTACTCGGCCCAACAATTACCACGTCCGCTCGAGGCGCGGTTATACAGCGTCAACCTCCGGCGTGGGGAGGCGAATTTTCGTGTGCTGTTCCCATCTTACAGCGCAGGCCGAGCCTGGTTGTCGCCAAGCGCGGCGCCAACCTTCTCGGCAGTGTTGCCCTCAGCACCGGCAGTCAGGAGCTCGCCACCTGTCTGTCGCATGTTGTACTCCTGCTCCATGGCGGTGAGCTGCTGGTCCTCGGCGAATGAGAGGGCGAAGGGGACACCGAAGAAGAGAGCCGAGGTGGTGATGACCCAGGCACCCTTGCCGCTGAAGGAGAGGACGCTCCAGGCGGTGCTAGTAACGGCGTTGACACTGCTGGAGATCCAGGAACGTGTGGTGGGGGGAACGATATCGCGGAGAGCGTATAATCGCTCGGCGAGGGTCTCGTCTGAAGGGTCGTACTCGGACTCGTTGGAAATCTCGGATTCTAGGGAGAGTTAAGTTGGTGCTTCGGGAGCAAGATTGAGTAGTAGTCGGACGAACCAGTATCAGTGTAGTCCTCATCATCGACCTCAGGGCCAGCCTGGGTGGCCTGGAAGTGCTCGTCCTCGACCTCGGTAAGGATAACCATGGTGGCGGTTTAAAGTTGGGTAGGGAGAAATGTGATAATTATTGGCTGTGGAAACGGTCGTTTACACAAAGTTGACGAAGAAGAGCGATGTCTGTCGTCAAGGTTGTGCGGAATGGAGCTCGAAAGGGCGACTTGTCGTCTTGGAGATGGGGTTCGGCGCTTTCGGCTTCAGTCGTCAGGTGATCGAAGCAGTAAATTTGGCGAGTGCGATGCGCGATGCAAGGATGACGGGAAGCGGGCGAAGATTGCCGATGAAGAGGGCAATTCTCTGAGGTTAAGTGGTTAAGCTGTCGTTGGCGTCACGATGCCATCGAGTCAAATTTTTTGACATCCGCGGGAGCTGCGCCGGGGACTGGGGAGTGGCGGGTTTAGCCGAAGAACACACTATCATCACGTGCGCCTGATTAGGTAGCTCATCCAGGTTCAACATTTGCCCCACTATTCACTTCGCAGTCGCAAAACATTAACCTGGGCTACGGTATGGCTGGCCATAGCTTGCTTGCAAAGTATGATAAAAAGAGGTAAAATATTATACCAGATCCTCTGGAATTAGCCACTTCTTCATGTTTCATCGCAGGAATTTCGTTTCAGGCGAAAGAAGCAGGCCAAGACAGTTGGATGAAGGCTGAGAATACACAGGACCTGGTAAAGGTAATGGGAACCACTCAAGTACAAACTCTTTGTATTGATAAATTTCTTACTTTAGAAAATAGCACAGTAATAATCTTCTTGTTCAAAATCATCGACCCACGTTCCACCCGTATGGCCAGTGACCAAGTCGAGCTGCGCGCTCCGATGAGAGCTATGCTGATACACTAAGACTCCATGTGACACCAACAATCCTCTACATAATCGTTTCACCTTGTTCCCCCAGCTCCGAGGTCATGTTCTCGTGGAAATAATGCCCATAAGGGAAAAACATGTTTGTCACATCGCCACAAGAGCCAAGGCAACTAGGGCTATTAGCAAAAGACGCAACGAACTAAATAGTAATGACACTCGAAAATGCAGGGATTATAGTGAGGTATTAGTGTAGTCCTAGGAACACCGAGTCTATATGACAGCCACTGAAAGGAAAACCAGGCGTAAATGTATGTAGCTGAATCTACATGTATGATCATTGTGGAATGGAATGGGGTGTAGAAGTCCATCTCCGTTTGTCGGTTTTGCATGTATGAATATGAATAATTGGCTCCGGAGAAGTCCCCCGGGTTCTCATATTCGAAGTGGCGCGTATCATATGAAAGGTTATAAAATTTTCACGAGAACCTCGCTGGCCGACCCAAGTGACAAATAAATACGGATGGAAGTTGGCGAAACGGATTGGAATCGCCCATATACTCAACTCCTTACACCAACAAGTTCCTTTGTTCAATCCTGGGTATATGAGTCATTGATAGTTTACCTCGGTTTATCCTCCCACTTGTCCTCTTCTCCGACATTAGCCCACGCTCAATCACCATGGGGAATGTCCCAACCCGGGCCAAAGCCACGGGAGAGAGAGAGGGATGCTGGTACACCAGAAGTCCCTACGGAAGCGGCAATCCATTGAAGAATCTCGGTGCCCTGTTTTTTTCTAGGTTACTGGACGAGGACCGAATAGACTGCGACTGTCATCTCCGCGGTACGTGCATGCCCGGCGAGCCTCCGCTGCCACCGATGGACGAGTTTATAATGGACCTGAACCTCAACCCGGGCTGGGAGGCCAAACCGGCTCATCATGTCAAGCCGAAAATCCCAAACGCTCACACATACCGCCCGAAGGAATGGACGCCGGATGTTTTCCAATATTATCCATCCGGCCCAAAAATCCCACCTATCGGGAAGCGGGGCCTTGAAACCCTGGAGCCCGAGTTCGAACGACCGGTTCCATTCTCTAACAAGGCCGTGCCGTCCCGGTGGAAGTTTCCCACTCTTGTCATCCAGGCCTTTCACGCATTGCCCGGAAACAAGCAGAAAGCTGTGCTAGACAAATGGCCCGACTTCGAGCCGTTCACCGAAGACCTACCCCAGAGCTTTGAGCAGAGCTATTTCAAGATCGACCCACGCCCGTCACTGGCAATCCTGCTGGGTGATCCCCGTGGACGGGCGGGCGATGCTGTCCGGGCCATGGATTCGAGATACGCCGACCTCGTCCTTCAATGTGCCAATGAAGCCATGACAGATATGCTGAATATGACGATGCAGGCCCTCGACAAGAAGCCGAAATCCGGCGAGAATGTGGATGCCGATGAACTCACCATCAAGCAACTCCAATATTTGGAAGTTTTCAAGCACTACGCCGTTCTCTGGAATCGCCATGTCCCGATTGATCCCGATTGGGGGTCAGCCCGTGGCGGTGATACATTCGACATTCAAGTCAAAAACGGCAATGGCAAGGATGTAGAGGTAATTACTGCCAATGAGGTCTGTACATCTGTTACCGAAGGAGCGCTCTCTAATATCAGAGAGCATGACTCCTATGTGGCGGATTTTGACGACATCATGGGGTCGCTAGACCAGCAGATGAAACTGGGAGAGGGAAACTCATTTATCGAGGCCATGCAGCTCTCGGACACACTCGCGCCAATGACCCAAGACCTCGACTGGAAGCCCCAGACAATTGCCGCGGTGTTTGGCTCTTCGATGCCAGGGCTGCAAGTCGCCATGAGCTACTTTGCTCTGTCGCTGTGGGTTGGGGTTGGCACAAGCGCACGCTTGGGGTAGAATGGGAGGGGAGTGGATGTTGGGAGGCGACGGGAGTGGGAAGATGCATTGTTGAGGGTTTTGCGTTGTTGTCAAAGGACGGATGGCGTGAAGTTGCTGTTGTCGTTGGCACGCTATGTAAGACAGGGACACTAATACGTAATACCCGGGCTTATGTGCACAACCACCTGACCTACGTGATGGATCCCAATAATTGCCAATTTGTCCATAGGCAATTAGACATTTGGCATCGTGACCGGTTCAGCCATCGAATCCTGGTTCTCGGATTAAATGGCGGTAAAGAAAGATCCTGGCCTGGGGATAGGAGGGTCTAGTTCGGTCTTGTACAACGCAGCCATTGAAAGGCACTGTCGTGAGCACGAACTTGTAGTCAACTAAGAAACTCGTCGACCTAGGCCCGCGGAAGACGGGGCCTTGACGGACCCTTGGGAAAAGCGCCGATTGGGCAATACGGACTGGGGAGCGAGGGACAGACGCCAGGCTGGCGCAACAAATGTCGTCTGTATATTTGACGCAGGGCGGTTCACCGACGCAAGAACCCGATGACAGTGCTCGGCCCGCTCCACATGCTGAGCAAGTAAGGAGCCTCGGTGCGTTGCATCACTCGGTTGCTTATCACGGATTATGTGGGAAGCATGACGAGTTGATTGGCCTTTTGTGTCTTGTCTCGGAGAGAAGGATCATGTTGGAGGGAAGAGGCCATCCGCGTGTCAAACTCCCAATGCCACCCTAGAGTCTCCAGCATCCACAGCAACCAGAGACACACATGTTGGTCTAAGTGGCTTGTACCTGCACGGTATCCTTTGCAGCAACCTATACTTGCAGCCCCTGATTTCGCAACCTCTTGCTTGCAGGGAACTGTCACACAGTCATTGTCCGTCTCACAAGCCGTCAATTCTCAAGTTTGTCGAGTCCCGGATCCCCGCCCGCTAACAATGCACCGAGTCACATTCTCAGCCAGCACGTGTACGCGTCGTTGGTTTGCGTGCAGACGATAAACAGGGGCTCCGCGAAGTTTGACAGGCCGGTGGTCACTTCGAAGTTTACACCAGGGCCGATCAGGCGCGCCGCCGCAGCCAGTGGCTCTCGGCCGCAGGCCTCCGGGTGGGCGCCGGGCGAGGGGGGGCCTCAATGCCTCACCGCAACAAACGCCCTTGGGAAATGGGTGGCCGAATTTGATCGTGACTTGTTCGAAACGGCGGGGAGCTATTGGGGGGCCATTGAGGGGCCGGCGAGGGCATCGTGATCATGCACGGGCGACCCTGATCCCCGGATGCGGTGGGATTGGGATTGCGGCATGGGTTGGCGCTGCCACAAGTCGCTAATTAGGTACATGGCCGTCGACTAAAGCTGATGGTTGGAGTGCGGCGCACGCCCCGGAGGCCGGCATCACAGTTTGGCCGGTGGGTGGGGACCCACTCCGAGCGAAGCAGCGGGCGCTGAAGAGGCCCCAGGCCCTCTTTGTGGCTCTTAGGGGGTGCCTCAGTGGCCTTTGTAGCACAGTAGTGCCCTGGGCGTGCTGGGTGCTGCTGGGCTCGTGCTGGGCGGCGCCCTGGGGTGCCCCTCGCTGAGCCACTGGGGAAAGCTCGCTCGGAAAACTCTGCCCCCAACATTCCACTTCGTGCAACTCAAAGGTGGCCGGCCGGGCGCCAGCAAGGTATCCGGGGGTACGTACCGCCTACACTTGTACCTGTCTTTTATCTTTGCTCCCAGTTCCATCCTAGTTCACATTAACAAGGCCGGTCGGTACGTATCTCCCCGGTATCTTGACAGAATGAGAAAGAAAAAAAAGAGAACCTAGCAGGAAACAGCTCTGTCTGTTGCACACCCCTTGTCCTATGCCGAAGATTGCATGCGTGCAGGGCATGGGAGCGGTAGTTGGGGCGCTCATTGGCCGGTCTCCCTAACTCAGGTACCAGGTACCATTTCCTTATTCGCACCGAACGAGATCGGGACCGGGGCCCGGGTGCGGATGTACAGTGCACCTCGTGTGGCGGTGCCCATTTCGAATGCTGATTGTGTTTATTGTTTCTGGTGGGTATTACAGGACGCAGTGCTTGGCACGAAGAGACATGTCCTGCATGCCCTTTTGTCCTCGAATGGCCGCTAGACGAATTGATTCGAGTTGCGTGCAGGACAGCGGGCAGACGAGATGACGGTACGAGGCAGCACCACGAACACGATACCGGCTCCCGGCTTTGGTCTCATGCCTTAGGTAAGGCGAGGGGTGGCAGTGGCGGTGGCAGTGACAGCAAAAGTGGCAAATGCTTGGTGGCAGGTGGCAGGTGGCATGTGGCACGTAACTGGGTACGTACTCGGGCGAGGTGCAAATCCGGAGTGGTCAAAAATAGCAACCGAACCTGTTACCCCGCCTCCTCCATTTCCGTCAGGTTAGTGCTGCCGAACCAAGATGGAAGGCGGGCGTGGAGACGGAGGAGCCAAGCTCCAGCACTGGCCACACTGTGGGCTGGGCCCAGAGTCACCTGGAGCGCTGAGAGCAGCAACTAGCCCTGGATCTGGGGGGCTGACGCGGGACGGGACTGGGGAGCGACGGACATGTTCAAGCCGTCTCAGTGCTTGGACATGGACCGGCCGAGATGAGAGTCATGGAAGCACAGTCAGACAATGGGCACTGACGAGCTTGTGCCTGGCGCTGGATAAGTTACGATGCCAGATCCCTCACGGCTGGGTCAGATCGATTCTACATTCCCCAGCTCAGCCCCAGTTGTTGCTGTGCATGGCTGGAGTGCTGCGCGTATCTGTGGCCACGAGGGACACGCAAAAGGGGCCAATTGCGGAAGTGAACACGGCTTGACAGTACGTACGTGCCTGTCACTGCATGGGCCGGCCAGCTCTCGTCTGCTCGTCCGGCATTCTGTATGGACTGCTGAGTCCGATCCCCATGGATATGACAATCTCAATTCCCCAGCCGTGACCCGACCCCAGACAAGCAATGACCACGACCTTGACCTCAACCGCGAACTCGCCCACGATCTCGCCCTTTTTCCTTCCCTTGACGGGCTGGCGTTATTTGGACCCCAGAGGAAATCCCACTGACCGACCCCGTTACACACACTCCCCCCCGGTTTCGCGCCGATTTTTTTTTCTTGTCGGCCTCGTGACGCCTTAACGGCGTCCGCCTCCCAGGGCCGGATGCGGGGTGCAGGGAAGATTTGGTAATAGCGATGCCAATGACAAACCAGAGGGGCCACGAGACGGGAAGAAAAGTCTGGGGGGCGTGGACTCCAGCTGTCGGGGGTGCGATGTACGTATTTGTCGTAGATGGGGTAATAAGCTGGGGAGGGAATGTCTAAGGCCGCCGCTGGGGAAAGGAAAGGGGCAGGATGCGATGGTGCAACACGGGGGTTACGGAGCCCGACCAAGTCGGACGGTCCCGTGGCTGTCACGAAGCTGCACGATCAAGTAAACTGGGGGTAATGGAAACGGGGGTGGAAAGGGCTCGGTTGTAAAGGAGTGATGCAGAGCGGGTCTTATGGCCTTCTGGTGCATCATCCGTGGATTTTTGTATGGAGTCGTCACGGCTACTGTTTGGCTTTCTGAACAATGGAGAGAAACCTGGGGGTAATGGAAATGCCATCTTGGAGGGGCGGGAGGCGAGAGAACCTTTTCGGGGGCGCCGGCCCTCCGCTGAGTGGGTCACCGGGGCAGTCCGGGGTCTGGAGGGCGAGACGCCGGAGGCGGATACCGGGCCCGTTGCAGGAAACTTTTGGTTATTGATGACTTGTGGTTGATTTTTTATCTGGAGACGAGGTTGGAACAACGCAATCTCCCTGCAGACTTGCTCACTGGTGCCAATTAAGCCATCGTATGTCGTGCAACCCATCGCAACCCATCGCAACCTTGTCGGCCTCACCCACCTGGAACCGAGCTTGGGTGGACGACCTGGGCAATTGTGTCATCGATGGCACTATACAGTACTTGATGCGTACCTGAACAAACAAGGAGTACCTCGCTCAAGCACGGATACTTACGTACCTTTCTACGGGGATCCATCGGTACGTACGTTGAATAGGTGCTGTAGTCATCATTAGGTGGAGGAATACCATAACCCATGCGGCCCCGCGGCGGCCGGAGAAGCTACCCTCTGATTCCGGGGCAGCCCTAGCGGGAGTCGGCAATTATTTGTCTGTACTACGTATTCGAAAGATGTTCTTTTTTTCTCCTTCTCTCATTTTTTACCTTTGCACTTGTTGCCCTAGGAGTTAACAGGGGCGAGACGGAACGTAATTTGCTCTTCAGTCCCCGTGACCCAGGTCAGGCTGGCCGGATCCCTCGGTGAGCCCCAGTTTCAGTGAGGCTCGGTCAGGTGAACAGGCGCTGGGCTCGCCGACACCGACTTTAGCCCAGGGCCCCAGCGCTTCCCCGCGGCGCCTTGTTAGCGCCTAGGGGCCGGGACGTGTGCGGATGGAATGCACTGTATTCGCCGCGGGAATCGAGGCAATTCATTCATCACCAACAAATGCGTGATTGTACATGTTGGCCGCAGGGATTGTCTCACCCAGCATAAGCCTCCCCCGCTGACACAATTGGACCGCCGGATAACTAAAGAATTACATGGGTCAGGTACCTGTTTCGAGGAGAGGTACCTCCGTACATGACGTTTTGCCAGGTCCCAACAACGACAACCCCAGCTTGAGCTTGGCACTGGAGCACACCACCGGCGAATCACCGCTTGCGTTGCTTGTCCTGTAACAAGTTTCTGGCTGGCTGACTTCAGCCTGCGCAGCCAAGGAAACCGTCACCTGCTTAGCCCAGCAAAGGATTCGACATCATGGATCCGTCATATCGTGCAGAACGAGGGCACAGTACAGGCACAGGTAGGTGGGGCTTATTTGCGCAGATTGAGAGAGAAAAGCCGACTTGAAACGAGGCAGGATCTGCATGTCACGAAGTAGCCTTTTCTGACGATGACTCGCAGCTGGCGAGGTGAGCTCGGCCAGCACAATTGCACCATCTCTCCCAGGCCGTTGGGTGACCGATTGGGTTAGTGCGGAGTTGGGTCTCCTATGGTACATTCTCCTACGGGTACATAGTATGTGCGTCGTGCATATTTGAGGCCAGAACGAGGCTCAATGAGGTGAATTGTGATTGCCCTGTGCCAACCAGGTAACCGGGGCACACATGGCGCACATGGCACACATGACTGTCGTAAGCGCACTGTGCGGCACAGTACAATTCTGAAGCACAGACGGGATCTGTTATGATTGATTCCTCCACAATGGTGGATGGAATTCCACAGTGGAGAGAAGTGGGACCGATTGCGAAAGAGAGAGCTCAAAAAAAAACAATAGAGTCACTCAGTTGCCTAGCAGCTGACAAGCAAAAATGAGAGAAAAAGAGGACCAGAGCCTAGAATAACCGGTCTCCGGCAGGGCCCCCTCCCCACCTGGAATACTGGGACAGGAGGCCTGGGGAGACTTCCAGACATCGTTCCTGGCATCTGAGCGGCCAGGAACCGGGCGCTCGGGCCACATAACCTTCCCCTTGAGGCTTAGGGTGGAGGCGCTATTGGGTAATCAAATGGCAATTTTCCTGCGCTGCGTGAGGTCATGATCACGATCTTCCCCGCTGGGTCCAGCTTCTCGACTCTTCTGGCTGGGCCAAGTGCCGGGGCGCGCGCCATGGATGGACGAGGGCCGACCGGCCCGGTGACTATTGGAAGGTATCCCCTTCGCTTTTTGCCTGGTGCTGGGTGCCAATGTGAGCATCCATCAGCACGAGGCCTCGCCGCGCAGGTCTGGACGGGCGGGGCGGGGCGAAAAAGGCACCCAGTACCGAGTTACAAGCCCTCCCAGCACGCACCGCCGCCGGACTGCCCTGGGAGTCTGGGACTGCGCTCACTGTACCGCGCCCAAGCGCCCCCCTCCAGTAACCCAGCAGGGGAGCCCCACTGCAGCGCCGCAGGGGGTGTGTAGGTGTAGGGTGTATTAGCAGCAAAGGTGAGGGACAGGAGTGGCCAACGTGACAAGCGTGTCAGAAGAACGAGAGAAGACGACCACGAGGATGGAAGGGGCGGCCGTAATTGACCTTGGATTGGAACTTGGAAGGTACGGCGATGGAGACGGGGTACAAAGTACGTACCTGCTTCGCAATGCAGGCAGGTACGTACCGATCCTCTTCAAGGCATCACCCAGGCAAGTACCTCGTCATGTACTTCGTACCACTGCTCCCGTCATTGTTGAGCAGAGACTCGACGCTCGTGGCCAGGAGTATTTAAAGCTTCCATCGCCAGGTCCCAAAACGTTCTCGAAATCTTGGTTCGTTAAGCGTCAGACTCACTCGTCTTTGCCAAAGACTCCAACTCGTCCTCATCCTCCTTCTCCCCTCTCCCTCTTCTCCCTCTCTCCTCCTCAGCGGCATCTCACTCTCATCTCACCCGCCGCCCTCTTTCTCGTCTCACCCCTCCCAGACAAACAAACTCTACCGTATCAAGACAGATTCTCTTATCTCTCTTGACCCGGCTTGTCCGTCAGTTGCTATTTACGACAGGGCTGACTGGATGGCTGTGCTGAGTTCGCACCACGGAACTACCGCCAGCTAAAGCTGTGCTAATCGAGATCAAAAGTTTGGACCTTCTGGAACTCCGGCTAGCCTCGCAAAGCCTCTTCTACACCTCGACCCTCCTCTTTTTGAGAATCGCCGCAAACAACAAATAGAGGCCACCTCTGTTGTTTCTCTCCATCTTTTTCTGCCATCTTTCTCCTGCCCCGCAAGAGAACCCCTCGCCTCCCTAGTTGTAAGGCCGGCATTCCCGACTTACACACGCAGCATCATCACCGCTGCACCGCGCCCATCCCTGTCTGTACCAAAGTACCACAGCAGGCTTTTCCCGTGCCAATTCGCTCCCGAATCAATTCGACAGTTTGACGAATTGATCGCCGCGGCTAGACTCGCATCACATAAACAAACCGGTAAGTCGCGGATACCTACCCTCTTATCTGATGCCTGCCCGCCCCTCCAATTCCCTTATCGCAACTTGGACCCCCTTGTGGCTCCTTGCGGCCCCCCTTCCCTGCTCCAAAAATGGCGGCGATACGAGACCGGCCCGGCGGTGAAAGCCGTCCTCACCGGGCTTGAGTAGTTGGTGTCGCCCGTGCCAGGCGTGCGAGATAAGCTCCTTGCTTGCTCGCAGCCATCTGCCGCGTCCCTCGAGTTCGCCACGGCCACCAAGACCCTGCACCCTGCATTTAGCTATTCAGGTCCCGATCTGGTGGCGCATTCTGGGGCCATGGCTTCGCGCTCTGAGCCGAAGCTGCGCCCGTCTGGTGGTCAGCAGCCGTATCAGAGCAGCTGCCATTGACTCACAAGCACACCGAGACTTGGTATGCCGTGTCCACGGTGACGACATGAGGGTTCTTATCATGTCGACTCCGTTTGGGCGTTGTGTATAAAGCACTTGCCCAGAGCTGCTCTTCCTGCTTCCCTCATCATCCATTACACGTTTCCTCGTTTCGTTTATACGTTTATACCCATTCCACTGCTTTCGCCACAACAGCATCTTGTCAAGATGCTGGCTGTTCAAAGCCCCACGACTAACATTCCTTCCCTCGACAGGTTTCCGGAATACTCAGATCCTTTCGAGGAACCACTGCCCATTATGAGCGCCCTTACTTCCAAGCCTCTGGCCGGCATCCAGGCCGATGAGGCCAGCCGTGGCCCTTCTCCCCAGCCCACCCACTTCAGCGTTCCCTTGACCGCAACTAATCACAACGGTCACCGAATTCTTCGCTCGGCCACTGTTGGCTACATTGCCCCCGAGTTCACTGGCAAGGCTGATCAGATCAAGTCTGGTAAGTTACTAGGAACTCCCATTGACCTGTAAGGCGAGCTCGCTGACCATCCAATTAGTCAAGGAGATCATCCTCCAAGCTGGATTCATCCCTCACTCTCAGGCCGACGAGCAGATTGAGTGGTTCTACGAGAAGCTGGGCATCGATGATGTCTACTTCCACATCGAGACCCCTGCTGTCATTGCCAGCCACGTCACCTCACTATATGCTGCCAAGGTCGCCGCCTTTGCCCGCGAGGATAAGCAGGAGGAGATTCGCCTCGACATGGAGGCCAACGACCACGCCATCTACATTGACACCAGCACTCCTGGCGAGACCAACTTCTCTGGTCCCCGCTACGAGGAGCGCCTCGAGACCAAGTACATTGACCACCCCGGCACGAGCAAGTACCGTGTTGAGACTTTCCGATCTCCCGCCGTCCTCGGTGCCAGCCCTTCATCCAAGGCTACTCTCCGCTGTTACTTCGTCTACCAGTGCCAATTCTTGACTTCCGTTGAGACCACGGACCCCAATGAGACTCGCCTCGAGCTCATTGCCGACAACGGTTTCCTCCAGAAGGCTACCGTCAACACCAAGCAGATCTACCAGGAGATCATTGAGCTTGCCGTCAAGCGAGCTGGTCCCGTCATCGAGGTCTTTGACATCGAGGACAGCGTTGAGAAGCGCATGGTCATTGCCTTCCGATCTCGTACCGCCCGCGGTCTCTTCTCCGCTCTGAGTGATCTCTACCACTACTATGGTGTCACCAGTTCGCGAAAGTACCTTGAGCAGTTCTCCAACGGTATCACCGTCATGAGTGTCTACCTCAGGCCCGCTCTTGGACTCGAGGCCGATTTCCCCCCTTGGGAGGACTCCATTAACCAGATCTCCAAGGAGGTCTCTCTGCTTTACTGCCTCCCCCACAACAAGTTCCACGACCTCTTCCTCAAGAACCAGCTCAGTCTTCAGGAGTCCGTCTACGCCCACTCCGCTTGGGTGTTCGTCCAGCACTTCCTGAACCGGTTGGGTCCTGAGTACGCTTCGCTGTCCAAGATCCTTGACGCGGGTAACAACGCCCAGGCCGCCCTTCTTTCCAACCTCAAGCGCCGTCTCCGCTCTGAGACTTTCACCCCTGACTACATCTATGAGATCATCCAGAACTTCCCTGGTCTCGTCCGGGCCCTATATGCCTCGTTCGCTAATGTCCACCTGGTTAAGGACGCTGAGGTCGCCGAGCAGCTCATCTCTTCCAGCACCTCGGTTGAGGTCCTGTCAGATGATGCTCTCAAGGACAAGATCTCTAAGACTGTCAACAACGAGCACGAGGAGATGGTCCTCACTGCTTTCCGCGTCTTCAACAACGCCATTCTGAAGACCAACTACTTCACCCCTACCAAGGTCGCCCTGAGCTTCCGTCTCGACCCTAACTTCCTCCCTGACGTTGAGTACCCCAAGCCCCTGTACGGCATGTTCCTCGTCATCAGCTCCGAGTCCCGAGGTTTCCACCTCCGCTTCAAGGACATTTCTCGTGGTGGTATCCGTATCGTCAAGTCCCGCAGCAAGGAGGCATACAGCATCAACGCCCGCAACCTCTTCGATGAGAACTACGGTCTTGCCAGCACCCAGCAGCGCAAGAACAAGGACATTCCCGAGGGCGGTTCCAAGGGTGTCATTCTCCTCGACCCCAAGCAGCAGGACCGAGCCCGCGAGGCTTTCGAGAAGTACATTGATAGTATCCTTGATCTTCTCCTGCCCGCCCAGACCCCTGGAATCAAGAACCCTCTCGTTGACCTTTACGGCAAGGAGGAGATTCTCTTCCTGGGTCCCGATGAGAACACTGCTGAGCTGGTCGACTGGGCCACTGAGCACGCCCGCGTCCGTGGCGCTCCTTGGTGGAAGTCTTTCTTCACCGGCAAGTCTCCCAAGCTGGGTGGTATTCCCCATGACGCTTACGGCATGACCACTCTGTCTGTCCGTGAGTACGTCAATGGTATTTACCGAAAGCTCAAGCTCGACCCCTCTACTATCCGCAAGATGCAGACTGGTGGACCCGATGGTGATCTTGGCAGCAACGAGATCAAGCTGGGTAACGAGAAGTACACTGCCATCGTCGATGGCTCCGGTGTCCTTGCCGACCCTAACGGTCTTGACCGCACTGAGCTTCTCCGCCTCGCCGAGAACCGTAAGATGATCGTCGAGTATGACGACAGCAAGCTCTCCAAGGATGGATACCGCGTTCTCGTCGACGACACCAACGTCACTCTCCCAAGTGGTGAGGTTGTTACCAACGGTACCTCGTTCCGCAACACCTTCCACCTTCGGGATACTGGCAGTGTCGATTCATTCGTTCCTTGCGGTGGTCGTCCCGCCTCGATTGATCTCATCACTGTCAACCGTCTCATCAAGGACGGCAAGTCTGTCATCCCCTACCTCGTGGAGGGTGCCAACCTGTTCATCACCCAGGAGGCCAAGCTCATCCTTGAGCAGGCCGGCTGCATTCTGTACAAGGATGCTTCCGCTAACAAGGGTGGTGTGACCTCGTCCTCCCTCGAGGTCCTGGCTTCGCTCTCCTTCGACGATGCCGGCTTTGCCGAGAACATGTGTGTTGGCGCCAACGGCGAGGCCCCTCAGTTCTACAAGGACTACGTCAAGCAGGTCCAGCTCAAGATCCAGGACAATGCCCGTCTCGAGTTCGAGGCTATCTGGCGCGAGAACGAGGAGACTGGCATCGCCCGATCGATCCTGTCTGACAAGCTGTCCGTCGCTATCACCGATCTGGACGAGAAGCTTCAGCACTCTGATCTCTGGGATAACGAGAAGATCCGCCGCTCGGTCCTCCAGGATGCTCTTCCCGCCCTCCTGCTGGAGAAGATTGGCCTCGACACCCTGATGACCCGCATCCCCGAGTCCTACCTCCGAAGCATCTTCGGCTGCTACCTTGCCAGCCGCTTCGTGTACCAGTTCGGCAGCAGCCCCAGCCAGTTTGCCTTCTACGACTTGTAAGTGTAACCCTGAATACCCCACAAGAAACATGTACTAACAAGTGGAAACAGCATGTCCAAGCGTATGGCCCAGATCGGTGCTTAGAGAATTAACGCTCGAAAGCTTTAGAGGAGTGTGGAGAGTGTTTATCTGTTTCGAGCATAGCCTGATGATTTTGAGAGAGAACGTCCTAGATAGGAGACGTGCATTGTTACGGTTTGATTACAGCATTGGGTCATTGCCCTGGCATGGGCCTCATTGGGAACCGGATAGGGATGGTTAAAGAAAAGTCGAAAAGACTGCATCCAAGTAGTCGACTAATATGAAATACATTTCAACGTTCAAGGATTTTGTTCTTCTCTTCGCCAGTGACAGAGGAGAGATTGTCGTGACTGAACTAATGACGCGATGGGTATTGGTGCAGATCAATGTTCCAGTGCTCGGTGAAATATTACCCGCAAAGAAAGGTCGAGAGGGGGAATGTAGATGGGTCGTGATGAGTGGATCTGTGTACTTAGTACGGTCTCGGCAACATCCTCCGAATGTGAATCCCGGATGTCCGGGTCGGAGGTTTACGGCGACCACGGTATGCATGAGTTGAACGGGGGAGAGACGTGAGGTATTTCAAGCATTTCCATGTTTACTTATTGACTTGCGGGCTTTGAGCTAAGCGGTCTGTGTGCACTAATGTATGCTACGCTGATCGTGTTGCCTGGCCGTATTAGAATGTCTGAGAAGAAGAAACGAAAGCGAAAGAAGAAAGCATGATGGAGGGGAAGGTGCTGATGACGAACCAGCGGTCTATGCGTCTATACAGATCTGTATACATGACACATAGGACTGTAGACTACTATATACAAATCCGTCTAGAAGGGGTAATCATGCCGTTGTGGGCATTAAACGGCAGGGCCGGAAATGACGTCTGTGTTGACTTGGTTAGGGGCCGATGAGCAATCTACTTCTTATCGAGGTGTGGCTATTTTTGGGGTTGCCTTTTGTTGAAATATATTTTGAAGACTATGCAGATCACCACGTTGTCGTTGATGACATGTGAGTTAAAAACTGGAGACAGGGATACGCTGGGCAAGATGGGAGTAGTAGCCGTGTAATCTGTACATGGGTGGTGGGTGTGATGCGGATGGCGTGGCATTGCATGTGTGGGCAAAGCTTGGTCTTTGTCGACGTGTATGGAGGAGGAGGAGTAAGGGGGTCGACTTTTTGAGACTTGGAGGATAAGCCTGTAGGAAAAGATCCGTGCGACAATGCGATGGATACAAGAGAGAAAGAAGCCTTTGAATAGCGTGGTGCAGCATAGCGAAGGAAAGGAGGAAGGAAGAGTAGATATTGCGCAGACTAGACTGGAGACTAGAGCAATATTTCCACACTAGAGAGGGGGATGCATGTGTGGTGCAGGTGTGGTGAAGCTGAGGCTTTTGCATTGTGTTCGGGCTTGAGACATTGATACAGAGAAAATGCGGGATGCGGCATGGGGTGTGAAGGTGTGTACCTGTGTACCTGTGTAGAGGTACGTAGATACCTACCTTAGGTACAGATTAGTGAGTTACTACATGGCACGCATCTAGTATGGGATTTGCCGGACAGCTCAGGAATTATGCGCGGGCGTGGGAGCCCAGAGTTAAAGTGCCTACATTAGCTTGTTTCCATTCGCGTCGGGTCTGTGATGGGAAGGCACATCACACTGGGTGACATTGCAAACAAGCGCCGCGGTTTGGGATTGATTGGACTGCCATGCCCTGCGTGGAGGGCGGGCTCAGTGACGATAAAAATGGCATTTTTGCTGGGCGGTTGTCAAGTGGCCGCGGCGGGCAGCCGGGAAGGGGATTTCTTAGTCAGGTACGTACCCGGCCAATGCAGCCAGTCACGGCCCGCCGCAGCGACACACCCTGGCAGCAGCCAAGTTTCAGCGTTTCATGGGCCCCGAGGTCCCCTGTTCCCCGGCACCAGCCACGCGGCTGGGCCCCTCAAGTTACAGGCGATGTGGCCGCTAGCCGGGCAGGGAACAGGCCGTCGGATACCCGCTAAGGATTGCATGCGGAAGCTTGACCAGGGGCTTTAAATACAAATTCCGAGTCCATGCCATGCCATGAGCGACACTGAGCCTGGGCCAGTGGATGGGTGAGAGTGCACAGGTCGGCGAGTGCCAGCTGGCCGGCATCGAGAACTGGGGTGAAGCCGTGGGCGTGGTCTGGTCTCCTATTCTTTCTTTTTTTCCCTTTCCCTGCTGGCGACCGTGAGCGTGCATTGGGTTGGGCCCGTTGAGACATGACATGACACGCGATGCATCGATGGTGCCAGAAAAAAAAGTGTCGGCCAAGCGAGAGACACGCATCAGATTTGTAGCATGTAGTAGTAGAGGCGTGCAGACAGAGACGTGCAGACAGAAATGTGTAGACAGAGAGAGCGAGAGAATGAGGGGGCAGACACGCAAACAAACACAAACAAACACCCGTCGGGGACCCTGCTCGTCCTCTCTCTTCTCTCACCCAATTTTCACTTTCGCAATCAGTCAAGAAGCACTCATTCCGTCAACCTGGTGCCGCCGATTAATTAACCCAATGGGCCATCGAGACCCCGGTTTCTCCACCACTACCACCTCGACGACTCTTTCGGAACACCACCACGGAATCCTTCATCTCTCAGCAAAACCTAGTTGACACGCGAGCCACGGTGCAACGAATCCCTGCCGGCATCTACGTCTCCCTCAGTCTTCCCTCGCTTCCTGCGTCCGTTTGCTTTTTCTTGTCGCCATTCTCTCGCCATCTCGCCATCTCGCCATCTCGCCCAACTCCTCCGTCGCCGCGCTCCGTTGATTGCTCTGGTCGATTCATGAATGGCCTGACCCGCGCCGGCCTCCACTTTATTTCGTCCCGACGCCGACGGCCAAACGACCATTGACCAACCCCCCGGCAGCCCAAGGTCGAAGGGGACCAAACTGTGCTAGTCGCTTCGACGTTGAACTCGTGGCCAACCACCTTACCCTTCTATCTGGGCGTTGCTGGCCTTGATATCGCATCACCTGCAGATAGATCGCGCGCTCTGTTTTCTTCTTCTTCCTCCGCAATCTCACCATCGCGCCGCCCGCCGCCCAAGCCCTCGTTCGCCCGCCGCTACGACGCTACGCCGACGCCGGATCGCAATTCGCGGGAGCGCCAGCCCGGGCTGCTACCGAAAGAAAGGGGTGCCACTGTTAATCACAGGCCTGGAACCGGGCAGCCTTGCTAGCAGTCTAGCAGACGGGGAGAAGAGAGAGAAAAAAAGGGGGCAGAAAGGCTGGGCCTTTTCTCGTTAGATCCGGCTGGTTTCGAGCACGACCCTCCCCTGGTGGAGATCCATTACCCAGGTTGGTGCCCCGAAACCAAACTTGGACCATCCTGCGACTCTTGTCGTGCTGTCGCCGAGGCGCCAACTCATCCAACTCACACCAGTGCAGAGCGCCCGCCCCCATCCATACATAGTTACTACTGCGCCGCGACGACGAAGTATTCCTCCAAGGCACCACGCCAGCCAACCATCATTTGTCACTTGTTGGTTCCCCCCCCCGCCCGGCGGATCAAGCACAGCACAACTACAGTCGGCCCACGCCCCTGAGAAGCCGAGACTGAGCTGCCCGATTTATGTTCTACTTGCCCGTCGTGGCCGGCCACCGGGATCCCTTAGGCTCGACTTGCTAGCAGAGAGCCGTCATTCGAGAGAAGAAAAAAACGCGAAACGAAGCACGCGGCACAGGTCACAATTGATCCCTCCCGCTTCCCGCTCCCCCAAAAGCACAACGCAGGCACAAAGCAGGCACAAGGTCCACCAACCCCCCATCCCCTTGTCACCTTGTCCCTCCCAAGTCACAACCGACACACAAAACCAACAGCGTGTGGACAAGGAATCGATCCAGGGGGCCAACACGCCTGGTTGTGCGACGTCCGGAGTACAGCATCGGCGTCGGTGTCTGCCTCGTGAGCGTCTGCCGTTCGCCGTCCAGGGTCGTGGCTTTTCCGCCCAACGCCTTTGTAGATCGGCGCAGCCGCTCTTATAATTATTCACCATGACACGACCAACCATCATCCGCGCTGGTATGTTCCCCTTCCAAGAAACCTTACCCACCTAGTCACTGCGTACTGTCCTTTGTGGTCATCTCACGTCTTCTTCTCTTCCCTATCCACACCTCTCCTCCCTCCTCCCCTTGCCCCCTTCCTACGACCGACGTCCGTTCTCGAAGCGATCCAAGCATCATTATATTGTCCTTCTTTTGGTCCCTTGCCCCTGCCCCTGCGCCTCACTGCGCCGCGCTGTGTTGCTCCTTCCGCTGCCTTCAGATCCCTGGCCTTCATTGAACCGGGGCCCACTGATGCACATCGCGATACACCACATTCCAACCACCCGACTTTGATCACCTTGTTGTTTTTCATTGTTCCTCAGCCTTGCATTACCTCGCCTTGCGACCGACGCTCCCTTGACACGCCTTGACACGCCGTTGACTGACACTTCCGCTTCCTTTCCTCTCGGCTACAGACACCATCGACCTCCAAGACCACAACGCTCCCTCGGCTCAAGATCACTCTAGGAGCCCGCACTCCTCCGCCAACGCAGCCGGTTCCAACTCACTCGCACCCCACCAGGCTGAGACCATCCGCGAGGTCTCAAGCAATACCGCAGACGAACAGAGCCACTCCCCGCGCATCTCGTGGGACCACGGCGACACCGGCGACATCCACCGATTCGCTGAGGACCTGGTCGCCGGACCGAGCCACTCCAACCGTGAAGACGACGACGACGACAGGAGGATGACGCAGGAGGATGCGCTGGCCATTGCGCAGAATGGAGGCATCTCCTCGTCCGACGAGGGCGACCTCGATGGCGACGCCGATGATCTGGATGATGACATGATGGACAAGATCTCGAGTTCGCCCTCGATTGAAGATGGTGGGTGCTGTCCTATTGTGACCCCCGTGGCCTGGCCGCGCCGGGTTTCTTCCCTCTCCGCTCTCCGCACTTCCCCAAATATCGTCGGCTCAAGTGGCGCAAGACCCCCTTCCCCATATCCGGATGCCCTCAAGCACCTCCCAAGTCACAGCACATTCGCACAGCTTCCACGGGCTTTACCCGTCACGCCCAATCATCATCATCTTCGTTGTGAGTATGTCGAATGTGATACCGCCGAAACCGAACCGAATGCCGAACCCTATATCGAGCCCTACGACCGAATTGATGACGAATGTAGCGCTGGGAATCAGAAGGAAGAGAAAGGAAAGGATTACGCGCGAAGCCACAGCGAGGAAGGCTAGAAGTCTACTGCTGGCGGAGCCAAGGTAATCAAGACAAAGGAATCGGTGGTTGGAGACGGGGACAGGGTCGTTCCCAACCAGTACAGCGAGAACTCGAAACAACCCGACAGTACCGAAGACGACACATGCGACCAAGACAACACTATATTCACCATTCATGAAGACGATATGTCGCTTACGATACCCTACGAAGAATCCTTCGAAGATGATGATGACTCTAACCTCTCTTTTCCTGACGACTCACGATTCATTGATTCTGGTTGGGCGGCCGAATGCTTACAAGACATAGAGGACATCGATTTCGAATTCGTGTACGCGCTACACACCTTCGTGGCGACGGTCGAGGGCCAAGCGAATGCGACCAAGGGTGACACCATGGTCCTGCTTGACGATAGCAACAGTTACTGGTGGCTAGTCAGAGTTGTCAAGGACAGTAGCATTGGTATGTTGTCTAATCGGCTTTTGTGCGCCTGCAGCCCGTCTAATTGCGACATGTAGGATACCTACCAGCCGAGCACATCGAGACGCCCACAGAACGACTAGCACGCTTGAACAAGCACAGGAATGTCGATGTACGACCTGTCCTGATCCCAGGATGATGAGCCATTGCTAACGTGCTTGCAGCTATCGGCGACCATGCTGGGAGACCAGCAGGAGAAAAAGCCGCAGACCTTCAAAACCGCCATTCGCTTGAAGCGCAAGACCGTTGCCTTTGCTCCCCCTACATATGTGGACTACTCTGACTTTGATGATTACTCCACTGATGAGGAGGATTTGGATGAGCTGTTCGCTGGGCACACTTCCACGACTCAGCAACAGCAAGAACCGAAAGAATCACAGCAGCAGCAGCAAACTGCACAAGCCACCGTGGAGGATGACGGCACACCGGTGGAGAGCGCCAAGGTAGAACCTCTGAAGCCGCGGGTAAACAGGGACGTGAAGCTCGTGGAACCTACCAAGGTCGAGACGGTGATAGAAGAGGATGAGACGAGGAACAGCGAGGAGATTCTTTTGGATATTAAGCCAGAAGGCCCGAGCAGGTCACGAAACGGTACTGTCAGGAACACGGACTCTTTCTTTAAGGATGACACAGTCGAAACGAAGAAGATCACCTTGACACCAAACCTCCTGCGGGATGACAATCAGCCACGTCCGTCAACAGATTCGGTAACCAAAGACTCTAAGTCGCGAGGGAGCCTGGATAAGCTGGACAAGGAGCTCATGTCCGATAAGGAAAAGAAAAGGATCAAGGAGAGGGAGCGCAAGGAAAAAGAAAAGAAGCCAAGCGCCATCCGAAGCTTCTTCTCGCGGAAGGACAAGAAAAAGTCGATTGACGACGATGACGAGTCGTTTGGAAAGCGGTCGATGGACATCCAGTCAGAGTCTGTGGGACGCAGCAGCGAGTCGCCCTCGCTCGAGGAACAAGTATCGGCCGATAAGATACAGCGAAGCCCCAGCAAGCTCCAGAAGCAGCTGCCCCGGACGGAACCGTCGCCTACACGCAAGGGACCGGGAAGCACAACGCAGTCGTCGTCATCAACAATGGAGCTTGCAGCGTATCTCAACGAAACCCGGACCAACGATGTGTCGAACGTACCACCAGCAACAATGCGGATCGTGGATGAGGAGACGAATGAGACACAGGAGGTACCATCTCATCATGCCAATGCAAGCCGAGAACGCTCTGCATCGGCTGCAGCCCAGCGAGATGAGAAGTCGGCGGCGAACAAAGGCCTGCATCGGAGTGCAAGCACTGGTGCCGATTCGAGGGCGCAGAAGGCCAACAGAGCCCGACCACAGGCGGACCTCGACGACTTTTCCTCAGACGAGGACTTTGAGTCAGAAACGCGAGCGACGCCGGACGCGAGCGAGGAGGAGAGGACCAAGGATCAGGGCCTGCGACCGCAAGCTTCCGGAGCGTTTCCCGATAGCGCCGACTCGACAGCGAACTCGAGTGACGTTACCGTTACTGGCAGCAAGGGCCAGCAACAGAGCCGCCTGTCCGAATCGCCTGTGCAGGTGTCACCGGTCAACGGAACGCAACCGCCAGCGCTGGAGATTGACACATCCTCTCAGGAGGGCCGCTCATCAGAGGAGGTACCATCACCAGAGCTGCTGCACGGAGATGGGGTTTCCAAAGACAGCGGCTCAACACGAAGCGGCAAGGAGCCTAGTTGGGACGACGAGAAGCTGCGGGCGTTCTTCGACGAGAGCGAGCATGTGCGAGACCTGTTGGTGGTGGTGTACGACAAGACAAACGTGGAGCCACCGAGTAAGGATCATCCGGTTGTCAGTGGAATGTTCCGTGAACAGAATGCGAAGCTGGCCGAGATTACAACTGTGAGTTTCTCCTTTGCTTACGTTTAATGAAGAGTACATATACTAATGTGGGTTTGATAGCAACTGGACAACATGCTCGGAGACTGGCTGGCAAGGAAACAGCGACTCAGGGGCAGTCTATAGACGAGAAGAGAGAAGAAGAAGAGAGAAGGAGAAGAGAGAAGGAGATGAGACTGGGCATACGGTGGCTGGACGTCCGCCGAGTGGTGATGGTGGCTTGATTGCTTTCTTGGAACGAACGACTTTGATTACCTTATGGAAAGAACGGGAAATGCGTGCTCTGGACACGACCGTCAGGCACCTCATGTTAGGTTATAGGAGGCAGGCGTCTTATGGAAGATTCTTGGCGGGCGGGGGTTCTTATGAACATGAACCTCCGGCGTCTACTTTTTTGATTGATCCTGACAATCATTGGCATCATTTCTCTTTCGCATTTGCTGTGACTTGTATGGAATGAGATGTATGATGCGACCTGTGATTGGAAGAGTGAGGCGAGGCAGTATCTGAAGCACATTTACCATTTACCATTTACCATTTACGGTGGATGGATGGACATGGAGTAAAGTCGCTGTTCAACTGCCACAGGCTTCATGCTCGATTGCCGCAGCGAATACCGCGGGTTCCTTGACTTGAAACCCCCCGCGTCTCCGGGATTTATCTGTACTACGTATGCAAGTAATTCTATCGACCTTCCCTTGTCGGGTCGGGTCCTCCACATTGCGAGATTCCTCGGGCCCGGCTTTTGTTTTTCCAGATTTCGGGCGATATTCCGGGCGAGGCGAAGCTAGGTGGTAGGTAGGTCGGTGAGGTGACCCAATGGGACGGGGTTTCACGTGCAAAGCCAGCCCCGGTTTTCGGCCAACCAGGAGACCAGCCACACGTTGTGTTTTTTTGGGCCACGCACTACGAAGTGCGATGATGGGAGCAATACGACCCCCCGAGACAAGGGAAGTCAGCGTCTCAGTGTTCGCACCGGAGAGACACAACAGCGTATGGGAGAGCAGCCTACAGCTGAAGCCTTAAAGGCGACAATCTTTCGCGAGGTACGGAGTATTGTTGATAGTGGACGCGTGTTTAGGCCCGTTGCTATGCACCCACTATCACCACTTGCGGCCTAGGGGCAAAACAACAGCCTTGCCGAGCCCAGCTCTCCCGTGAAAAGGTACCGACATGAGGAGGTGGAGGGGGGATGAACCTCGGCCCGTGGGTATGTGGCCAATGAGCGGGCAGAAGCCGGGAGTTTTTTTACCTTGGGATGGATGGTCGGTTGCCCATTTAGGGGGTGTGGGTGGGTGTGGTGTAGGCGCTGTAGTTGGTGCCCCTGGCGGCAGAGCACCAGCCGGAGGGGGACAGCTCAGCTTCAGCTTGGATGGGTGCGGCATGTCAGCGCTCCATCGAGCGGTGATGGAGACGAGGGAAAAAGATACATGGAGCAGCCAAGCATCCGGGGACGTGTCTACTACCTACACAGCAGGTGTCTAACTGCAGCGCACACGTATCAATGGCGAGACTCTCGTCGGCTGTCCACTTAGAAGCGCATGCACCGGCAACCTGGAGGGCCTCAGCCAGTCCAGCAGCGCACAGCTGGGCCAGCAGCTACCTTATAAGACAGGTCGGCAGGTACCTTGCCGCAGAAGCACCCACTGTAGGTACAGCACGCACCCCCAGGCACTCCGTACCTCCCTAGGTAAGGTAGGCAAGGAAGGTGGGTTAAGGTACCTAGATAGGTAGCTCGCCTCGTCCAGTCAGCCAATTATCCCGCCCGTAGGTACCCAGTCGCGTTCTCTTTTGGGGGGTTTGGGGTGAGCTGAGAGCGTCGCTGGCTCATCTCATCTCCCA
>JAANBB010000403.1:0-37046 GCA_014621425.1 Cylindrodendrum hubeiense
ACCAACGTCGACCGAGCATCAACGGACGGGGCCACGGACGGATCCACGGGCGGATCCACGACAACGCCGGGTCCAGCGTCCCACGACAGGCCCAGCGTCCCACGACAGGCCCAGCGTCCCACGACAGGTCCCCACCGTCCCTCGTGCCGCTCGCCGCGTAGCACTTGTAGCACTCCCGGCTGTGCGCGCTGCCCCCGGTCCAGCATCCAGCGTCCAGTGCCCAGCGTCCAGTGCCCGGCGTCCAGTGTCCAGTGTCCACCGTCCAGCTCCACCGTCCAGCTCCACCGTCCAGCTCCAGCGTCGATCAGAGCAGCTTCCGGCATGGGTCGCGCCGCCGCCCTAGGTCCCACCCTCTGCCGGGCTCGCTGCAGCTTTCTGCACCTTCTGCGCCTTCTGCACCTTCTGCAGCCCTGCGTCCGCCGTGAGTCACCGCCAGCCAGTCAATTGCGGTCAGAGACCAGCTTCTCGCGATGGGCCCATGCACCATAGCTCGGCACTAAGGTAAGGTTGGTGTCAAGCATCGCCCATAGGAGAGGATGGAGCGCACACAGAGCAGGAGAGCGAGAAGAAAAAAAAAAGGCTCTCTCGTCGGTGGCGGACGGGAAGGACAGGGCAGGGTGATCCGAAAACGAGGGGCTGTAAGTGACGGGAGATATATCTCGCCTGTCCCTGACCAGGGCCGCTTGTCTGCCGCTCTCCTTTGTTTCTCCTGGCTTTTGTTTCCATTGTAAACTCTTCTTCTGCTTCTCCTTCTCCATCTCTCCATCTCTCCAACTCTCTTGTCTCCCGTCTCAACTACAGAGGCTCTCTCCAAGACCTCCTTCTTGTCCATCCCGCTCAATTGGGGCTGACACCGCGTTGGAACATTCAAGTCCAGGGAGAAACAGCCAAAACATACATACATACATCTTTTTTGACTGCCTTGGGGATTGGAATCCGAATTGGCCTATAACATTGCCTCGCCTACTCATCTCTTGATCAAATCTGCCCATCTTACCTCATATAACACCACTTATACTTGCACACCCGGCAACACCATCAACAACACCATCTACACCCCTACCAACACTCATAACAAACATCGCCATCGCCCACCCGGTATACTCCCAGACCTCTCAACCCAGACCTCTCAGCCCAGATCTCTCTACCCAGATCTCTCTACCCAGACCTCTCTGCCTAGCCCTGACCCCCGCGACATGCTATTATTGCCATGGCTTCACCAACTGAACAGCGCCTCGTCGCCCTCTTGAGGAGCGACCACATCAAGGACTTCCTCCTGCCTTTACTCTCAACCGAGGACATCTGCGCTATCCGCCAGACCTCGTCCGCCTGCTGCAACCTCATCACCAAGCGCCTCTTCACCCGCATTCATGTCTCTTTTTCTGCCTCAACCTTCACCCGCCCAGCCCGAGTTGCTGCTCTCGCCCGCATCGGCCATCACATCGAGCACCTCACCTTCTATCTACCGCACTCAGACGCCACTTTCCTGCCTCCCCTTATTCATCCCGTCTCTGGCAATGAGATTTCCTTCCTCTACACGCCCCATACGAGCATGGGCTCCGTACTTTCCCGCCCCAAGTACGCCAACTCTGAACTTGGTGATATCCTCACCCAGCAGTACCCACCCATGTTTCACGCCGCCACCAACGTCCCCAGCTTCATCAACGCCATGCGCAACCTGCCCAACATTCGCCATCTCACTATCCGCTGCCCTGGACAGAATCCTCGGGAGCGCTACCGCCGCAACATTGTCGACTATGCCCTTATCAGCCTGCGCATCTCCCTCGAGCGCGCTCCCCTAACCAAGCTTCACAAGCTATCTCTGTCTTCTGTCCACCCAACTGCTTTCAACTATCTCCGCCATGTTCCTGGATTCGGAAGTGTTCCCTCTGCTGGCCGCCGCTGGAACCAGATCCGCAAGCTTTCCATCTCTGTTGACGCCTGGGACTTTTACGGCTCTTCTCCTGGCCTGGACCACCTCAAGATCATGGACGACTACATCCGCAACTTTGCCCCAAACCTGGAGAAGTTTGCATTCAACTGGCTCGGCCGCAAGGGCCCCTGCCCCGTATCGCTGGCTGGAGATCCTCTCTTTGCGCCTCCGCGAGCCAACAAGAAACTCTTCCACGAGGTCACCTCTCCTATGTCTCCCCTTCCTATCCGCCCAACCCGTGGACCCATCCACTTCCCCAAGCTACGCTACCTCCAGATCCGCAACTCCACCATGAACGCACCTCAGCTGAGCCAGCTTATCAACTCGCACCGCGGCACCGTCAAGGAATTCGACTTTGAGAGTGTCTCCCTCGCCAACAATGGCAACTGGGACGATGCTCTGGCGCCCCTGGATAGCGACTCCCTGTGGTCTCGGAGCAGCAGCAGCATGGCCACGAACACGCCATCAGAGTGTAGCCTCGTTACTAGCCCTAGCTCTGAATACCTCCCGAGCCCCAGTGCCGCAGTGGCGGCGGCTAGCCGGGAGCTCATGGATCTCGACCTCGGCGGCTTCATATTCAGCGATTCAGACCGGGAAATCATCGACAGTCTCTCGGGAGACGACGATGCCACCACTATTCTCGCGCCCGCCTCTACAGAAAGCGAATTTGGCGAAAGCTTTACCACCAGGCTTAGGAAGCGCTCTCGCCGCCGCCGGAGAAAGCACCGCGACGGCGATGATACCCCTGAAAAGCCAACCCTCTCACATCAACATTCCGTTTCTGACCACCGCTCGCCCTTAAGCCGTCATAAGCCCTCTCGCCCACATCTAAAAACTTCCTTGGACGAGGAATTCCTCCGACCTGAGACTCCCGTCCCTAACCCTATCTCGGCCCCCATCCTCAACGCCGATCCCCAGCCGATCCTTCTCCAGCCCACGATATACGACCCGGCCACCAAACCGGCTTCCAAACCAGCCACCAAACAGGCCACTATCACCACGACTGGCCCCGACCACAACATCTCCCCGGTTCAGCGCAACATCCAACAAGAGGAGTCCCACCGATTATTCGCAGAAGACGCTGCGGCGCGCACCAGCGCCCTGCAAAAAGCAAAGGCGGCCGTCCTGACCAAGCTCAGCCGCGAGTTCTACAACAAAAAGCCTCGCCCCGTCGAGCCCAACGCGTGCCGCTTCCTTGCAGGCAGGGATTTGGGCACCGCGTTTGGACCTAACATGGTTATGGAGGATTGCAGAGGGCTGGAAAGCCGGAGTTTATTGGTGCCGTTGATGTTTAGCCGGTCCTGAGTCTTCATGTATTAGCAGTTGTTCAAGTTGGGTGTACAAGGAGTTGGTGGGGAAATTACACCTTGGGGAGGAAGGAGTTTTGTTGGTTTGTGATGAGATATGATACCATGATTTCATGCCTTTTTCTTCTTACTTCTATGTATGTATCATGATATTTTTAAGCACTGATGATGAGATGTACATATCATGTTCTACACGACAATTCGATGTATTCACTTCAATCCTAATCCACCTCTAATTTGAACCTCTTCATGTCATCTATGAACTCTCCTTGACAATTGTCTTCAACGCCTTGACGTAGTCTGCAATTGTCTTCAACCCATCTAGCGTCAAGTCCCTCCGCCGTCCTTCCACCATAACCACTGGTACCGCATTCACATCCATACCCACGGTACGGATCTTCTCCTTTACTTGCTTCTGCCCCTTCTCACGGTCAGCCACTAATGCCTTCGCCTGCTCCTCTGGCACACCAGCCGTGACACATGCGGCGATAAGCGTGTCATCCTCAGCTGGGTGTCGCCCCTCCGCAAAGTATAGCCGAAACAGCTCGTCCACGAGACGATTCGTCACGGCTGCACCGTCGGACTCCTGAACGAGTTGGATGACGCGGTGTGCGTGGAATGAGTTGCCTGTGGGACCAGCGAAAGTGAGTGGCACGCCGAGGGGCTCTGCGAGGCTGGCCATATGCGCCTGGTAGAGCTGCTGCGCCTCCGGGTTGTCGTTGTGCTTATGCTGTAGAGCCCATTGGGAGCGGTCCGGGACGGTGTCGGGGAGATCCGAAGATGGTTGGTAAGGGTCAAAGTACAAAGTGAAGGGTACGGATGGAGATTGGACCTGGGAGAGAGCTTGATCAAGCCTGAGCGGGGGAGGTCAGTGTGAGCTTGGCGATAAGATGGGGAAGAGGAGGATCAATGCCTTTTCTTAGCCAAGTATGTCCTGAGAATGAGAGTCAGCGACGAGGTCTTGAGATGAGAGAGTATCACTCGGATGGTGAGCAACTAGTCCGTGACATCTTCTCCTCATGGGGAGGTTGTGTGCGTGGAGCTAACGTACCAAGGACAGGTCGTGTCGATGGTGAAGGTAACCTGTGATTCATACATGATGAAAACTGACGATGGGTTGTAGCAGATCGAGTTGGGAATGTTTCCAGATGCTATAATGCTACCCCCAGGCTCTGAGCTTTGTGAGAAAGATTCGAGACGAGCTACGTCGACGTCACGGTTCATTAGGCTTGGAAGCGGGGGAGCGAATCAGCGGTCCGTCTCACCTCCGGCCGGCCGGGACGGGGCCTGCGGAGCTATTCACACTAGTCGGCCTGATGGGAAGCAGCGCATATCATCGCATATCATTAGCAAATCACACAAAGAAATCGTGCGGCGGTGATGATTGTGGGTATCTTAAAACGTGAATTCTTTTTCCTGCCTGCAAAGCTACCTAGTCGAACGTCATCTTCGAACCCGTGTGCTTGACCACAGCACCAGTCAACCTCGCGACCGCGATATCTGATGACTCCTTCAGTGGCTTCGCGGCAACGCTGTCGGCGGCCGCACTCTCACCTCCGTCATTCGGTCTGTAGGCCTTGCGAGGCCGTGTGGCGTCATCCTTGTCGGCGTTGGGGTTCTTCTTGAAACGCTTCTTGTACCGCACTTGGTCGTCCTCGGCCAGTTCGATCTTGAGCTCACGGCCCAGCATTCGGTTGACCCACCACTTGCGCATCTTGTACTGCTTCTCTTGCGGCTCCTCGTCCGAGTCATCATCAGAGCCCGCCTTGAAGTCCTTCTCTGTCTCCACCTCCTCCTTGACCTTCACGAAGCCCTTGACGGCCCACGCCGCCGCTTCAGGTTCCTTGAACTTGACCCAACCGAAACCCTTGCACTTGCCAGTGTCCTCAAATGTGGCGACCTTGACCCACTCGATCTCGCCACACTTTTCAAAGTTCCGCGACAGGTCCTCCTCGGTTGTCTTGAAGCCCATGTTGCCTACGAAGATCTTGCGGCTTGCGTTGGCGTCCTTCTTTTGCTGTGCTGGGTCGACCTCCTCGGGCTCGGCCGTTTCGGGCTCCTTCTTGGGGCGGCCCTCGAAGGACTTGGAGTCCTTGATGAGGAGCTTTCGGGCGCCGAGGTCGTTCTCAGAGAGGGCGATGGCGGCGACCTTGCCATTGATGTCTGTGAAGTCGACGTAGGCGAATCCCTTGTTGGTAGGCTTGGCGCTCTTGTCTCGGCCAGGCTCCTTGTTCGTGGGCAGTTTGATGCGGGTGATCATCTCTTCGGTGATGACGCCGCCGGAGTTGTCGATGAGCCACTTGCGCAGCTCGACGGGTCCGACAAAGAAGGGCAGGTTGCCGACCCAAACACCATGCTCGGAGCGGGCGTCCTTCTTGTCCTTCTTCTCGCCGGTCTCGTCGTCGCTGTCTTGCTTGGAGCTGTCTTGCTTGGACGGAAGCGACTTGCCCTTCTTGAGGGCACGGCGGGCACGCTTGGACGGGGGCTCGGGAGCGGAGACGTCTACTTCAAGCTCCTCGATCTCGGCCTTTCGTTTGCTAGAGTTGGAAGGCTCGGCAGCGGACTCGGTGGCAGACTCGGCGGCAGGCTCGTCGGATTGTTCAGTTTCGGTGGGCTCGACGGGCTCGACGGACTTGACGGGCTTGACGGACTTGACGGACTTGACGGGCTTGACGAGCTTCTCAGGCTTTTCGACCTCTTCGACGGCGTCAACCATGTCGACATCTGGCTTCTCAGTCTTCTTCTCCTTCTTCTCCTTCTTCTCTCTCGTCTCCTTCTTCTCCTTCTTCTCCTTTCGCTCCTTCTTGTCTTTCTTCTCTTTGGTCGCCATTGTGTTGGTTTGTCACGGTGATGATTGAACGTCGAGACGAGTCCACCAAGGATCAGCCTCAATGCCAATGCGACCAGAATTTTTTCTGCCAGTGGCCGGTACGATAAGCGATAAGAGGCGGGAAATTATGGGTCCAGTTCGGGACCCTGGCAACTGGAGCCCGGGATGCGGGGCTTCAACGGCGGCTGTGACTGGCTCCAATATGTCACTGCCAACCACCTGGAATCAGGGATTGGGCGAGTATTTGCATGAATCTAATCTGTACGAGGCGGGCAAAAACAAGAGCCTATTGGAGCCTGATGCTTCCTTTGTTGTCATGATGCATCGGAACGCTGGATTTTCTGGTGTGAATGGTGAACGGCGTGCCGAAGGACTTGTAGGTGGCCATCTCTGTGTTGTGCGGGCTTCTCAGGCGACACAAGAATCATGCAAGCAATGTGCTACGTAGTTAGCGTCGCTTCACTCGAAGACCTCACCAAAGCAAACCAGAGGACCCCGGCGAAAATGCAGCATAGCAAGAGCTAAACCCTCTTGACAGAAGGAAAAAACGACAGCTTGACGAAGTGCTGAAGTCATCTTAGTGACAAAGGTTCACGCCCTCGGGAGGCTGGTGTGGTTCTTGGCGCGGCGTCGGAGCGGAAATGAAACTTGCAACCTTGGCCGAAAAGTCTGGCGCCGCCGCATGGAGCATGTAAGGGGAGCGACCGGATTAGCTGAATCGTGATGGTGGTGGATGCCATGAGTACTACGTAGTAGAGAGCAAGCAGTACGAATAGGCGGTGTCTCAATTGACAAGACGCTTCAGTAATTGATCCACGACGTTTCGTTGGCGCCGCCCTTGACCCCTTTGGATTGCATCGTACCGCAGAGGTGCAGCTACAGACCCAGACAGACCCAGACAGATCCAGACAAGCGATGCGCAAGCAGATCAAAAGCTGCGTGGAACCCCCACAATGTCTCTGCGAACTGGGCATGCGCTGCGAGACGAAATGACGGTCTGGGCGGCGCAGTAGAGTTTGATGGCATTTCAGCGCAAATCTAAACGGATGAAGTCAAACGGGCACTGGCATGTCTTGAATGTCGAGCATTTGGAAGTCTGGAAGGAGGGGTTGCTAGTCTGATCCAGAGTGCCGGATGACCACAAGATGGTGTCCAGGATTGGCTGCTCGCATGGAGCTTGGTTTGGGACGGCATCGATGGCGCCACACCAGAGACACGGGCAGAAAGGGCAGAGACATTACAGAGACAAAGATGGACACATAGAAACAGAGACAGTGACAGAGACAGAGACATGGACAGAGGCAGAGGCAGAGGCAGAGGCAGAGACAGTGGCAGAGCCACAACCAGGCAAATGCGCAACTCTGATCTGATCTGGTCTCGTCGCAGCAACTGGGCAATTACTGTAGCAGCAGACTAATTATCCCGCGCTGCTGCATCAATAAGGGGAAGGGTCCGAGAAAGGGAACCGAGCCGGTGGTATTTCAGGCTGGTGCTGGTGCTTTTGCTGGAGCCGGCCCGGGCGCGGGGAGCGAACCAAGGCGCCGCCCGCAGCCGTCGCCGGCCGGACAGACCGAGACGAGACGGGCAGTCAACAAAAGGACGCCAAAACGGCAACGCAGGTGTGTCAGTCAGTGGAGTTCGATAGCGGTGGCTCGGGTCATTCCACTGGCGGGCAGTCGAGGGACGAGGAGCCGGGACCGAAAGGACGTCAGCCTCCCGCCAGCTAAGCACAGAGCATAATGCCTGGGGACGGATTGAAGGCGATCCGGAGGTTTGCGTCGCAGTCGAGGCGTCCAGAGGGGCAAGATGACGCCGCAAAAGCGATACAAGGCAAATGGCAACGACCGAGCTGAGATGCCCCACTGCCATGCCACGCGGGCCCACCCCGTAGCCCACTGTTGTCCACTGTAGGGGCAACGCCACGCCCCCGCTAACAGACGCCCGACGTCCCGGCGTCACGTGCGGTTGGTGGCCCTGGGCTCCAGGTGGCCCAGCGGTGGCCCAGTGGTGGCCAGCAGTGGCCCGGAGGGTGTGCCAGTGGTCACCCAGGGTTGCCCAGAGCTTGGCTCCAGCGAATCACCCGCCCGGTGACTGCAGCGACCGCAGGGACCAACGCAGTGGTGGCCTGGCCCCAGTGCATTTCATTCAACTCTCAGCTCCGCCGTGCTCGTCTGTCTCTTCTCGTCGCTGCCTCTCCCTCTCCCTCTCCCTCTCACTCTCTCTCTCTATCCCAGTCTCACGTCGCTCTCCAGACTTGTTTGGCCACCTACAGCAGCCCAAAACACCCAAAACAGAGGCCCGACCCCATCCCCAATCCACTCCCAATCCAGTCCAATCAACCCAGCCAATCCATCGCCCTCCCCACCCGCCAACCTTGCCTTGTCCGCCTGCGCTGCGCTGGCTGGCTGGCTGCGGCCCTACGTAGGTACCTACGCTACCTGACGCTACGCTACCCTTAACAACGCAATCTTTTTTGCGCCGAGCTGTGTTTCGCCGTCCGGGCACACCCATGCCGCCGCTGTTGACCGCTTTCTGCTGAGACTCCCGCCCCGACCTCCCTTCTCCTCCTCCACACTTTCAGGTTCGCACGTCCGGGGCATCTCTCGACGCACTCTGCACCTTCCCGTCGGTACTTATCTCCTTTACACCCCTTCACCCATCTGCCGACACCTCTCCTCGATTTCTTCCGTCTTTGGCCGTCTCTTGTCGTCCTCTGTCGGAACAGTTATCCCCTCATCGCCGTCGTCACCGTTGCCGCTCAGTGCACTCCGGTGACTTCCTGCTTCCCGCCATGAACGTCTTGCTCTCGCCACAGCCTCCGGTTTTCCCTCATCAACACGAAAACCCCCGTCTCTCTCCCCAGCGATCTCGTGAGTATTCTTTACCCTTAATCCCCATCACGGCGTCGACCTCAACCTCCCCTACCTGTGCTATATTCTTCCACCAGTCTTGCCGTCGTTCATCACTAATCCTCCTTAGTTTCGCCATTTCACAACATGACCTCCCGCAAGCGAAAAGCCGACGAGGATGGCGATGAGACCATGTCTCCCCAGAGTTCTCCCGCCATTTCCGCCAGAGCCCTCTCCCGACCATCCAAGAAGGTCCGATCGAACGAACTCATCGGCCGACCTCTCTCCCTCCCCCGACTCCTCGAGACGCTCGATACCTCCCAACTCCGAACTGTCCTAGAGCGGATATGTGAACGCCATCCCGACATCGGCCAGGAAGTTGTTTCTCAGGCTCCCCGGCCTACCGTTTCGTCTGCCCTCGGCGTCCTGCACGACTACCTGGAAAAGCTCAAGGACGCTGCCCCCTACGGCGAGTCGAGCCCGGAATACACCTACTATCGAGTAAAGGACGCCATGGTTGCTTTGATTGACGCCCTCTTCGACTTCACTCCTCAGTTCCTCCCCCCCAACGAGACCCAGCCCACCAAGTCGCTGCAGTTCCTCGACGGCGCCACGAACCTCATCCACAAACTCCCCGACTGGGAGCCCCACGCCTACCGCCACCACAAGGAAAATGCGTACGAGGAAATCTCGAAGGCCTGGGCCTTGGTTATCAACGAGGCTGCTAAGCGAGGTGGGGGCTTCAACCTGCACTCTGGAGGATGGGACCAAACTCTCTCTCAGCATAACCAGCAATCCGGCGGACGTTTATCCAGTGCAATCAGTGCCATGGGCAGCAGTGTTGGCTGGATGGGACCCAACGGAAATGGATCGACCCCCAACTCGGATCCCAACTCCATCTTGAACCAGCTGATGTCTGGTACGTATGGGGCTCCGGTCCGAGTTGGGCCTCTCTAGACCATCCTTCCAAGAGGAACACGACTGCATAACACGGCGCTCCGGACGAGTCATCACTGCATATATCATGACCGCATCGTTTTGACGACTTTCATTTGGCATCAAGGGCTGGCATAGACTTATCAGGCACCTCATTTTCATGTCACGGCGGGGTTGGACGGCGTTTGTCTGCATTTCTTGATATCCCTTTCTTTCACTCATCAGTAGCAGGGATTATTAATGTATCTGGATTTCCTTGTTTCGTACTTAAGGTGTGGGCAGACCACATGATTCCTGTATGTAGAGAGTTTTCTTTTTTTACCCGTCATCCGCCTTGGTCCTTTGAGGCAAGGAGGTGAGTGCAATCACAACGTGGTTTAAGCGGTATTTTGGATGTTTACCTTGAATGTGATGTGAAACCTCAATTTCCATGTGAACATGTAATTGGCACCTCGTAGGTGCTCACGACTGATGTGTTCCATACCTACGTACTACGTGAAGACCAGGCCAGATCTCGGCCGAGAGTCTTGCAACGCTCCCCGCAGGCAAATCCCGAAACTGAATCGAAGTGGGTTCCGCCGTTCCTTCATCTCCTCCAAGCAGGGTATCCGGGGAGGGGCTAGTTTTGGGAACGATGTTGCGGCAGGCTATCTATCGGGCTTAGCGCCCATGCCGCTCTTGTTCAGCTTCCTCTTCACGTCCGTCTGATGCCCTGCAGCCCATGCTGGCCATCAACCACATGCCCAGGGACATTGTCTACAGAGTGAACGGACTACTCAGCATGAAACACAACTGATGAATTCAATTCATGGAAAAGTTTCCCGCAGAAAGGCACAGAGACCCTTTCGTGTTTGTGCGACACACCAGGATCAAATCACCGCACGTAGCCCATGGCAGATTTCAAGAATATCTGGCAAGGCGCTTCTCTTGGAAGAGCCAGCATCCCGAACTCCAATTCCACTAACACTCATTTTGACCCAAATCAACCAACCTTGAGGAATAAGGTAGTGAAGATGGCCCCTTTGTAGTACAAGGTCCTGGTAAAAGCGGCTGGCAGCAGTTGCTTTAAAACCAGTGGGGCAAACTGCGGGACCTCCCGGCGATGGGGCATCTGGCGAAAAAAACGGGCCCCGATTTCAAAGCACTTGGTCACGTGTTCTCCCGTCATGTTAGGCAAGACGCGTGAGTGCCTAGTCGTGAACGCGTTCACACAACCCCCCATCTGCTGCTTTCTCCACAGCAGCACCGCTTCCAAGTGTTGGACGACCGGGCCAGCATCTCACCATAGCAGTTTGTTCCTACATTGAGCTTCCATCTAAATGTCGACATAGGTGGTGTGGATTGCTCGACCCTCCACCATGCCTGCGTAGGTTTCGCGATCTCCTTGTCGCGTACACCTTCACTCTACTGACTGTCACTCCAGCCCAGGTCAACAACACACGGCAGTGGCCAACCCATTTGAGGAGGCGAAGCCTCGGGTATCAGAATGGACAGCCAAGGAGATTGCCACTATATCAGCTAGGCTTGACAAGCAACTCGGCCCCGAGTACATCTCAGCGCGTTCCGGTCCTGGTGGCACGAAAGTGCACTACCTCACCGCCGAGAAGTGCATCACACTTGCAAACGAAGTATTTGGGTTTAACGGATGGTCTTCCTCGATTCAAAATATCCAAGTCGACTTCGCCGACGAAAACCCCCAAACACAGCGTGTCAGTATCGGCTTGTCGGTCATTGTTCGAATCACGCTCCGCGATGGGACTTTCCACGAAGATGTCGGATACGGGTCGATCGAGAATGCAAAGGGCAAGGCAATGGCGTTTGAGAAGGCCAAGAAAGAGGGCACCACCGACGGGATGAAGCGTGCGTTGAGGAACTTTGGCAACGTGCTTGGGAACTGCATTTACGACAAGGACTTCGTCAAGCAGGTCACCAAGATAAAGGCCGAACCAGTAAAGAGGTTTGACCAAGACAACCTCCATCGCCACTCCGACTTTGTCAAGCGAGACGTTGTTCGGGCGGCACCAACCACAACCATCACCATGGCTAAGGCGGTCCCGGCAATTAAGGCGGAGCCAGCTGCCGCAGTCACGGATTCATTTGAGGACTTTCTCGGAGGTATGCTATCTTCGGATGGGTTTGAGGAAATCGAGGCTGAATGTTTGTAGAGCTCGACGAGGCCGACTTCTGTGTCCCAGAAGACGACCACCCTGACGAAATTATGTTGTCCACATCTATCATCGGACAAGCTCCGAGCGAGAGACCTGCCAACAACGCCAACCGCCAACCAGTGCAGCAACCTGCCCATCAACCGAACAGATCATTTTCCGGGGGGGGTATGAATCGCCCACCTCAAACACCGAACCAAGCCCAACCACCACGTCCTGGACCTTCGAACGCTGGTCAACAGCCAAGTCGACCTCAGCCTGCTCCATTAGCTCGAACAACAACCCCGAACCAATCCGGAGGCCCCCGCCCACCACCGCCTGGTCCTCAGACTGGAAATGTTCCAGAGCCTGTTGGCTTCTTCTCCGCCCGAGCGGTCAATCAGCTGCCCGAGTCTAACATCCAAGGGTCGACTAATGCTCGTCTTTCATTGCCCCAGGGGCAACAGGCGTTCAACCCCAAGGCCGAGAGCCCTTCTATCCGAAAGACCCCAGGCATCGATCACTCGTCCTCCAAACCCCTCTCGAGAAGCGGCCAGCATGTTCCACCAACAAGCAGTCAGGCATCTGCTGAGCCGCAGCGAAACGCTGGCGGCTTCACACCTGTCCGCCCATCTTTTCCCAGCTCCCAGGGTGCTCGGGGAAGCATGGTGAACCCTTCACTTGACCAAACCCGTCGGATAGGGGCGCCAGGCGGGCCGGGTAGCCCGCTCGGGAATAGGGGATCGTATAAGCCACCGACAATGAAACGGCCGCCTCCTGGAGACGCCAACGGTGGGAGACCCCCACTAGCTGACCTCCCGGCGAATGGAAGTGGCACGACTACTGGTGTGTCAACAGTCAATGGCTTGGAAGCGAAAAGGCAGAAGACGGCGTAGTTTATGAACTGGGAATTGGGACGACACGGAATGGGATGAATTGGAGGAGTACGGCGTATGGCATCGTGGACAGCTAAACGTGTCTGTCTGGAGCTCAGGTTTGGGACAAATTTGCGAATGATGGCAAGCATTGCTAGATATCTGTTTTAGTCAAACGCCCGAATTGGGTGACTTTAGCTGTGTGAATGACGCAAACATTGCGGCTCTTGGTAATATTATCTCCGGGATGGAATGTGAAACCGGATGGTGTCTGCATCTCGTACATTTAATTCTCCTAAATCTACATATGTACAGGGTCGAGTCCGTCCGGAGAAAATACATGCTGTTATTCAACGCCAATATTTATTCCCCAGCAGGACATAATGACTAAGGACACTTGAATAATAACATGGCCTTTAACAGGAGATTTGGATCCGAAAAGTGGCTTCTTAAACGTACAACCGTCGTGAGTGAGTAGGTAGCGATTAGACTCTCCCGCCCAACTCATGGCTTCTTCGCGCCTAGGTTTGCGAGACCGCTGCGGGCCTGCTTGGCAGCATGAGGGAAATCAAGCTCTTTGCTCATCTCAATGCACTGATTGTACTTCTTGCGAGCGAGCTCGGTATTGCCCATCATGGCGGCGACGTCACCCCAGTTACAGAGAGCAACAACGCAGGCCTCGTCGCACTCGGGGGTATGGTCGTCGCCCTTGACGTCTTTGGCGTGAAGGTAGGCGTTCTCGGACCAGTTCAGGGCGGCCTCGAGGCAATCCTTGCGGGTGGTGGGCATGGCCGGTTCGTGAAGCTCGCCGATGGCTTCGGAGGGCTGGATGGCGAGGGTCGGGGTGAAAATGGGATGCTGGGCGAAGGTGGCCGCCAGGTTGTTCATAATGACGGCGCGGTGGCAGGGCATTTCGCAGAGGCGTAGGGCCTGGAAGAAGAGAGGGATGGCGAGATGGAACTGCGACTTGCTCTCATAGTCACGACCGAGGGACTCTATGGCGCCGCCCGTCTCCTCGGGGGAGAGCCAGTCGCCTTCGTGTTCCTTGACGCCCTCAGTCTTGCGCCGGCGGAACTCATTCAGAGCGGTCTCGACTGCCCAGATCAGATGCTTTTGAGAGTTGTCTGGGTCGAGGACATGCTCGTCCGAGTAGAGCTCTCCAAGCTTGACAGACGTTCCAATGGCTTTGGCGAGAAGTCGTCTCCGCTTGTGCCAGAGGTTTTCGGGCACGAAATCGTCATCAGTCTGGTCGGCAGATGCCGCTTCAGCCTCCTTGTTGGCCTCGGTTGTCTCGGTTGCCTCTACCTGCTTCGGTGCAGGGGTGAGCAGTTTTCCGGCGCTGTCGATCTTGCCGTCGCGGACCGACTGCTCCATGACGTCAACCCACCTCTTGAGATCTCCCAACACCGACTCAAGAACGTGGAGAGTGCCATCGTAATTGCCAATCTTTTGTAGCCAGTACGAGGTCTGGATTCGAATGCCGAGAACTTCGTCGGAAAAGGGATCCAAGCCGTGGTCGGCACACTGCTCCATGGCGCGCTTGTAATACTTGAGGGCCAGTTCAGGGTCGGGATTGATGTTGGTGTAATAGAGGGCGCGTCGCAGGGAGTTGGCAATGGGCTTTGGGTATCTCGTGAATTGGAGGTGGTAGAAGTAGGTGAAGTAGAGTTTGGCAGTGTAGCCAGCCATGATGCCAATGACGAGCAGGCTGTTCAGATTAGCTACAAGAAGAATAAGGAGAGTGAATAGTTCCATACATTGCCAATGCAAATGCGGTAGTTCCAGGGCTTTGGCGGAATGCCGTCTTGATGCCGGTTGGACTCACGGCGGTCATGAGACTTCGAAGACCAGCGCCAAGGGCACGTCCGGCGAACTTGCGAAATGTGATTGGGGGCAGGGAAGCCTGCTGCTTCCTAGGCAGCTGGTTCTGCTTGTCGGAGAGCTCCTTGTCGGCGGCATTCCTGGAGGAATTGGTCTGAAATCGTCGCTGTACGGGGCCGGGTCGGAGGGGTACGACGGCGCGGATGTGGATGGCGGCAGAGTGCGACCGGAGGTGGATGGTCAGCACGCCGGAGGCGGCATGCCGGAGACATTGGCCGCGGACAGGCCGCAGCGAGGCGACGGCCGAGACGGACATGGCGGGCAAGCCGATGTTGGGGGGTTGAAGAAGGGCGAAGCTGAGGATTTTCGAGGCAGAAGTCGACGGCGATGCGATATAGTCGTAAAGTGCTGTAGTGCGTCAGTCCGTTGACTTGCGAAGGGGAGCACGGGCCGGCTCGGAGAATTGTGGGGCTGAGGAGTAACGAAAAGCGTGCATTGGCAGGCCCGGCTTTGCTAATCGTCTCGTGTGTGTTTTGTCGGCCGAGGCTTTAGGGGGGTTTTGGTGGGGGAGCAAGCTCATGACGGAACCGGCACCCGCTTCTCATCTCTCACAAACACAATACGCAACCTTCAACTTCATCATCACGTCGTAAAAATGTCGGGAAAATTTGAGCCCAAGGTCCCGGTGACCCTGGCCGAGCCCAAGGGGGATCTCGTCTCTGCCGAGGAGCTGGCCAAGTCCAACGGTGCGTCAACATCAATGCCAACGTCAACGTCAACGTCAACGTCAACCCCGCCATCGTCATCTTCAAGCGATTGATGCGATCGATGGGGCTCCATGTTTATGAACTGCACGCAATGGGCTCGGGCTGACTGTAATCCAAGGAGCCGATGGTGGAAAGTGCTACGTTGCCATCAAGGTATGCTTTCTCTCATCTTCCCTCGTCGCTCCCACGCGCAGCAGCTAATCGAGAAACAGGGCAAGGTCTACGACGTCTCTGGCAACAAGGCCTACCAACCCGGAGGATCATACAACGGTAATGCCTCGCCCATCCAGATTCACAGTCACCCTAACACCAACTATCATGATTCATTGCATAGCTTCATTTCGTCCGAGGACACTCACTGACGTTCCGCAGTCTTCGCTGGCAAAGACGCCTCTAGGGCCCTGGGCAAGACGTCCACCAAGCCCGAGGATGCCCGCCCCGAATGGGAGGACCTGAGCGACAAGGAGAAAGCCGTGTTGAACGACTGGGATACCTTCTTCTCGAAGCGGTATAACGTCGTTGGGTTTGTCGAGGGCGCCACAAACAGGGATTGACTAGCCGAGGCCTGTCCTACCGACAACGTCAAGCTGTGAACGCATGCCGTCACGACCATCTTTCCGGTTCATTCTCTTCAGTCTCTGGCTTCCCTGCGCAAATGAATTCTCCGCTGCTGTGAATTTGTGTTATCATAACCTCCGAGCGCAAGACGTTTAATGCTCCGAATGTCATGGCTTCAACAACCTTCTCATACCTCACGTTATCCTGGTCTATGGAAAGATTCCCTCCCCGTCCCAATTCCCTGGAGGGTATTTGCGGTGCTTTCTACGGGTTTCTTCAGCCCACAAATCAAGCAGCATGTCTCAAAGCCTTTCGACAAGCGGGCTGCCCCCATCTTGACCGTTCCACGGCGCTCTCGTAACACTGCCCCCCGCGCACCATGGTGACTTCGTGCTACCGTAGTTAGTACATGCGGCCTCCAAAGCCCATTTCTCCTGCATTTATCTTCATTACAGAGTTCGATCTGTACAGGCCCTAGGCCAGCTGCGACCAGCTGTTGATTCTCCTTTTCCATGCGGACAATGAGCTTGTGTGGCTCTCAGTGATGCCAATGATGCTGAGTCGCGGTCACAGCTTATTGCAGAAACAAAGGCAAATTTAAGAAGAGTTCTATTGCAGCTTGGTGATATGACGTAAATCATGAGAGTGTCTGATCCACCTCCACCCGTGTTTTCCCCATCCCATCATGAAATCGTTATGAATGAGCAATACAATACAGAAACACACTATAAGACCCATTAAGGCCACCAGATAGTATCTATACCTGAGCAATCCCTAGACCATCTTTCGCCACAAAGGCCTTCCGCCCCAGCTCACCATCCCCAACTATTTCGAGTCATACTTGTCGTCAAACTGAGAGCCCTCGTGGCCGGTCATCTCGACAGTGAGCACCGCATTCTTGCAATCCTCACAAGCCCCGGATTGGCGCCACGAATTTCGCAATGTCTTGACGCCAAAGCACTGGTGGTTCGGGTCGTTGCGGGCAAAGTGGCAATATGACTTCAGGCGAACCGTGTAGTGGTCGCAGGTAAAGCGGAATTCTTCAAAGTCGCACATTGTGTATTGTTGGACGATAGATTTCAAGGGCTTGAGACAATTATGTCAACGGGACTATACGAGAAATTGGGTGTTAGGAGCAGCTACTTACTTGTAGTTGGGATCAATGTCACTTGTTGCAAGATGGTCGAGTATAGCAAGTGATATGAGAGGTTAGGTAATAATAGGAACTTGGTTCTGTCTACTTCAAATGATTGAGATAAATAAAAAAAGAAGTCAGATCGAAGAGACTACTATGGGGCTCAGCCGACCTTTTATAGGAGAGCACATATCCTAATAATCGTGGCAAACGGTATGAATGCTATAATGAAGCTAGTCGGGGAGACAAGAACGTCGTATTCACTCGCTACCCTTGAGATCCAATCAAGACTGATTTCATACGCACCTGAATGCAAGTACTCGATAGATCCAAGGGGGTTGAAGCAAGTAAATCATCTCGTTTTGCACAAAAGCCTCGCCACGCATGAGAACTGACCCCTGTTTCCTACTAGAACGAGCGATCCGCATAGGATGTAGGCAGATATCCGAGGGAAATAGCGCGATATGGTAACAAGACCCCAGGTTTGATGTTTCACAGTGCTTATAAGCGCAATAATCCATGCTTGATATTGTGGGAGTCATTAAACATGACCCTGGGGACATCCAGGGCCTACAGCATGCCACGTAGGTCGTGTTTGCCTTTAGCAGTGAATCGGCGTTTGGCGGCTGAGACAGCTACATTGGAACTGTTTGGGAGACAGACATACAAGGCAGCTTTGAAAGTATAGCATTGGTGGTGACATTCGAGGGCCAGGAGTCTGTGATCGGCAGCAATTCTCTGACGCTAATATTCCCCTCGCGCAGGGGTTTCTGCTTAAACCTGGAGAAAAGACGGCACGGAGCAGAGGCCTGCGACTCAGCTGCCAGACGACACTTACGCGGCAGAGATATATCTACACGGTGCCCATACTAGTCCTCGGAGACAACAAAGTGTGGGGAGGCGTTAGGATGCAAACCCGGGATTGCAGGATATCCAGCTACCCGGTTTTCCAAGACATTGTTCAAACGACGACCTTGTGTCCGATCCAGATCGGATCTACCATAGGCCCAGGGAAACGGAGTGGCGGCGAAGCTGAGTTCCGAGGGACTTTGACAGGCTGGACAGATTGTATGGCGCTGACACGGGACGGCAACTTGCAGACGGGCTGACAAAGCCGGCCACTCAATGGGCACTTCGACTCATGGACTCGAGTTAAATTCTGCCCGGCAAAGTAATCAGAGACTGAAAAAGCGGACAGCGTGGAGGGAGAGAAGTGGGAACAAAATATGAGTGGCTGCAGGACGCCGCAAGCAAAAGCTCCTTTCCGTGCGTAGAAGCCCTTCAGCTTCAAACTATCGGAGGGAAGTCGCATTAAACTAATGCCTGGATCCATACTCCGAAGTAGCCAAGGCAGCGTGCCTTAGCATCGAATTTTTCTACCCCGTAGTAGGTACATTAGGTATCTAGGTAGGTAAGGTAGGTAGAGGTAGTCGGGTACCTCTAGCCAGGGAAGCCGTGGCACGTCATCAAAGGGCGGAGAGACTGAGAGCAAACTGGAGGAACCACTCGGCCAGGGTTTGACACTGGTAGAAAAGGGGATAAAAGGGGGTGACCATCAGGGTGGAATGGCCCTTGAGATCAGTGCCAGGTCGATGCCAGGCCGATGCCAGACCAAAGTGCAACCAACAAAGAAGGTTCTATTCGGTCCCCGCAAGGCATTGCTAGGCTTGCAGGGGGCGGGCGTTGGGATAAGCCGGAAGCCCCTTGTTCGTGACGCGAGCGGAGGTTCAAGTAAAGCATCTACTACATAGGTAGGTAGGTAGTGGGATTGATCGCAGATGGCTGCCCCCCGAGTGGGCGGCGTCGACGAGAAGCAAATGGCAAAGAACCGAGGCGAGATGGGTTGCAATAGGGAGATGGATGGTGTGCTGAGAGAGCTACCTGCCTGTACGGAGTAAGTAGGTATGTGGTGCTCGAGATCAAATGGGTGTTCATGGGGGGCAGTTGGATGGGTGCAATGGGAGGGGAGGCATGAGGGCACTAGTGTGGCGTTAGAAAAGAAAATAGCATTCGAATAGTATAATATCTACGTCACTCGTTCGAGTCGCGAATCCCGAGTCTCGAGTCGGGGGAGTCGGGGGAGTCGGGTACCATCAACGAGGCATCGCAGTCGCAGTCACAGTCGCAGACGCGCAGAGTGTAGTCTGTACAGATGCGCACAGGCGGTGCACTGGTACATTGCGCATTGCACATGCGCTCCTCGGTAGGGGGAAAACGGCGGTGAATTGGTCAGAGACCGGGTTGGGATGTGCACGTTTGTCACAAATGTGTTGATTCGCGACCGTGATGGATGTCGCGGATGCGCGCAAAAGTGCGACGGCGATGCGCTTCCCGGTGGTTCGCAAAAGTGATGCTCCCACCATGTGAGACGCAAGATTAGTTATAGGTAGGTACCTAGGTAGTGAGCGTTTTTGGCTTGGCTGCCTCGCGGTTGCCTTACGGCTGCCTTGCAGCTCACCGACGCGAGAGTGTGGCAGAGAGGGTGGAACATGGGCCTCTGATTGGCCCGACGCCCCTAACACAAGGAAAGAGCGGGCGAAAGCGAGGTGGGCCGGAGCGTGATGGGCCGCTTGGGACGCCCGGGACGCCTTCTGGGCTGCTGGGCGGCGCCGTCCTGGCCATGGCATGTAGGATTGCCCAAACACTTCCGTCATTGTCAGTTCGCATCCCCGTTCCATGAGCTTTTCCTCGTCTCATCCCCCTCGTCTCCCTCGTCTCCCGCGTCTCTCTCATCACCTCGTGCATTTGCACTGCCATCGCTGCTCCGTCCGTTCATCGCTCCGACGTGGCAGGACCTCGGCCTGTAACCACCCTGGCCGGCTCTTGACGACTTGCGTGCATCCCACATTGCGAACTTGCGAACCACCACCACCACCACTACCACCACCACTACCTCCACCACTACCTCCACCACCACCAACCACTACGCGTCGCTAGACTCAATCATCAACCACTCTCTCTCGCATTACGGCAGCAAGGCAAACAAGCTCCACCGCACGCCGTTTCAACTCCCCACCTTTTTCATTACTACCTATCGACATACGACATCGGGTGGCTCAGTCCTTCTGTTTTGCCAGAAGCAGGACAAGCACCAGAACCAGTCAGTCTTCAAGAGGACCTGATCCGATTGCCCTGTTTCAACCCCCTCCGCCATTTTTCGCTTTGGCTTCTCTCCCCGCATCGCCTCTCGTCTTCCTGCCTGACTGAACTTGTCCTCCCTCATTCCCCCTCTCCCTCTCCATCTCTCTCCATCATCACCGCTGCCTAGCTCTACGGTTAGCCGCCTCTTTGCCACTCTCTCGACTCTCCGTGCCTTTCCCTGGCCGCTCGCTCTATCGACCTATCGTTGCATCTGTGCTTCGACTCCATCGCTGGCCCGGCTTGTGCCCTGGGTTATCGGGGCCATTGCTATCGCTTCGACATAGCCGCTTTACCTCGCTTGGCTCTATTGGCCAACCACACCAACAAACCGAGCGTCTCTGCAGATTCTCATGATATCCTTGGATTCAGTTGTGTGTGCTCATCTATCTATCGCCTCGTACCATGGTCGACGTCGCTGACATCATGAGCAGTCCCTCATTCACCCCGTGCAAACGCCCTGTCCAACCTTAATCGCCTGACGCTGTCTTCTGTCCCATCCAGTGCTCTTCTCGGTTGACAGTACGGGTTGAGTCGTTTGAAGTCTGATCTCTTCCCCAAATAACCATCGCCCAGCCCTACCGGATCAACTCTTGCAATGGATACCTCCAACTCGGGTCCAGTCCGCCGCTCCGGCATCGAGTCCCTTGGCTCCAGTCACCAGCAGTATGGCCCCAATAGGACCCCTTCAGCTCAACAAGCTTCTGCGAAGCAGCAGCCCTACCCGTGGAACATAGCTCGATTTTACAGCGTGAATGATTCTCCATGGGTACCACAAGGCATCATTACTGGTATTCCTACCGACACGCAGCATGGCCAGCATATGTCAGGGTCGGTTGGTTTCCCTGCTGCCGCCTCTTTCCAGAACTATAGGAGCGGGGCCCTACCATCCGAATGCGATACAAACAACGGGGATTCAGGATATGGCGGGAGCGGTGCGCCTTTTAGCATCGAAGCCACTTCCGTTTGTGACGATGACCAGAACCCCGAGGCTCAGAATACTGCACAGCTCATCGAATCTTTCCACTTGGGCGGCCCCCCACTTTCGAATTCCTCCCAACTTCCCACATGGTCACACTCACGGCCACCTCCAAGCGTCGCCACTGCTCCCCCTAGCGGAGACCTTAAGCACTACTGTTCTGAATGCAACACCTGGCTGAAAACAAGGTCAGAGCTCAAGTAAGTTATCTATTCCGCAGCTTATCCAAAGACTGGGTCTCACATAAATTAGCAAGCACAATCTCCGACATCGCAAGCCTTTCCATTGCGAAGCCCTGGGCTGCAATCGTACCGAAGGCTTCAGCACTAAGAACGACCTGGATAGACACAAACGGAGCGTTCATTCTGACTTGTCAGTGTCTGGGCCCAGATATGTTTGTCGCTTAGGACAGTGTGCCGCAAAAGGCCAGCCCAAGCTCTGGCCGAGGGCTGACAACTTTCGCTCCCACCTACGTCGCATTCATCAAAAGGAGTGTACCCCCGACGACGACCTCGCAGAATACTTATATCGGTATGTACAAATGGCTTCCCATACTCCTCCGACTGTCTAGCTCATAGTTTCATAGCCAGCCTCATAGACGTGAAGACCTAGAAGGTGTTGGAGGAACTGCCCTATCATACATGAACACCAATCAACCTTCCAACATTCAACAGCCTGTTGGACACCCCTTTTCTCAATCTTTCCTCGGAAACGAACCGATCGCTACCAATTCAAAGCATGGGATCCCAGAGTTGGACGAAGACCTAGACTCCATGCTCCAGAACTCGACACATGCGTCATTTGAGAAGAGCCAGTCGGGTCTTGCCCCAGCCCATGGCGAAGACAACTTTCTACGACCAGACATTTTACATGGATCGGGTCAACGTCCGCTACAATCCAGTAGGTCGTTTGACCAGATGGTTCCAGTTTCAACTGCTCGTTATCGTTACACGCATGCAGGCCTTGAAAGTGTCTCCAGGGATGTCGAACTTTCCATGAGTACTGATGATGATGAGCCTGGATCTCTTGACGATGTCACCGAGCCTGCTGAGTATGATAAAGAACGAAGCAGCGTCTCAGAAAGAGACGTCACCCATTCCAAGGGCCCGCAGATGTTACAGTCCCAACCAGAGCAGTGCGACATCAAGATGACAGACACGGGGCAAGAGCAATCGATATCTGCGCCTCGTGCTTTGTCCGAGATGATTCCCGCCAATCTCCTCGGCTTAGCCAGGGATCCCGGTGCTCTAGTAGAGTATCTCAAAAAGCTCCCTAGAGAACTCCTAAAGAGTGCTCTGGATGGCGAACCAGATGATGTCAAAACAGCGAGTTCATTCCAGGACTTGACAAATCAGAAAATTCTGAATCCATGCACGGAATGTAACAAGACATTTGCCCGACCATGCGAGCTTAAGTTCGTCTCCCTCTCCGTTCTCTCGTCCCATTACTGACCAACTCCGCAGGAAGCACTTGAAACGGCACGAAAAGCCATATGGGTGCACATTTTACCATTGCAGCAAGGCTTTCGGAAGCAAAAATGATTGGAAGAGGCATGAGAGTAGCCAGCACTGGCAACTTGAATCTTGGAAGTGCGAAGACAAGAAGATGAACCAAACTCAGCCATGCGACAAGGTCTGCCATCGCAGGGAGAGCTTCAAGAACCATCTTAACAAGGAGCACATGATGACTGACGGGAAGGCGATTGAGGAGAAGCTTGAAAGATGCCGCATTGGGCGCCACTGCGACGATCGCTTCTGGTGTGGCTTCTGTTCCAAAATCATCGAAATCACTGGCGAAGTGGTCAACGCCTGGACCAAACGCTGCGACCACATCGACGATCATTTCTCTGGTCGGGATGGGAAACGGAAGATGAACATCAGCGAGTGGATATATGTTGAGAGCCGGGACCAAAATCGTGAGAATGGTGAGCGTGAGTCAAACTCACAGCCCTCAACTCCAGACTCGGGTACCAGCTCTACCTTGAAGCGCAAGTCCGGTTCCGAGGCAGATACTGTGTCTTACAAGAAACAACGGCAAGAAAAGGAATACATGTGGAAATGCGTAAGTCGACCAAAATTATATTGATGTGGACAGTGACTGACAGCTACCAGTGCCAGTGCGGCCAGAGCATGCAAATGAAGACTTCATCACAGTGTTTCGAGTGTGACCATCAAAGATGCGTCGGGAATTGCGACATCGAGGTGCATCAATCTCAAGACGACGGGTTGGATACAGACTCGGACTAAAGATTGGACAATGTTAAGATACGTTAACAAAAGGAGGGAGATAATGAAGGATATGGTCTGTGATGATATGTCAGGTAATGGGTTTGGTTTTGGATCACGGCAATGCACTTGTACTTCTCTAGGATACCCATAGTAGCGGTGTTAAGCGGTTCGGAAGGGGACCATGGGGAAAATTCACAAACAATCTTCGCTTTCGGTACAGCAGTGGCTCGTCCATCAATGGTAGCACACAGACCGCCGTAACAACCCATGCCTTTACTGGTCTATACGTCGCACTTTGGCCGGGGTCATGCTGCAATAGCTACTCCAGATCCAGTGATTTCTTCTTTGGGAGTCGGCTGTTTGACGACGTGGGTAGGCGAGTACGGACACTTCCCCGAGATTGTGCCGATCGATGAGATCTACAATCGGAGGGTGATTTGCAAACCTGGCAACCTGGCTCGGAAGGATCCGCAATGCCGTCTAGTATGGCGACTTGCGGAGAGGCCTAAAAGAGAGGCGTGATAACTATTACCGGAGCTAGGCGGATGATTCGGCGCGCGGCGCATTATCCTAGCTACGATGGTGGCTTTGAACCTGGGGCACGGTGTGTCCTTTGCTGGTTTAGATATCACAGCGGTTGGCGGCGTAGTTTGTACGGTGGGCAAGGATCCAGGTTGTAGGAGAAGCGACGCAGGCATTATAGCTGGCGTCCGTGCAAGATGGTGAGCCGTTGTTGATCATGGTTGAGGCGCGGTCCACCTCCTGACGAACGCCCGGGGACGATGGCGTCGTTCAGACGTCGGCGACAGAAGCTGGAGGCCCACCAGTATAGATTCAGCTACCAGGCCATGTCCTTTGGCCGGTCTATTGATGCCCGACGACAAGGGGCACAGGGAAGCGAGGGGGGGAAGATCGAGGATCGAGGACCGAGGATCGATAGTACAGAGCAATGATGCTTCATGGCATCAGACGCAAAGCAGAAAAAGGAAACATGAAAGAAATATCTGTCAGGGGGACACGGAGAGGCTGCCAGGGCGGCAGGGGTTGCGCACTGGCTGGTGCAGAGACCCAGTTACCTAGTCCTCGGAGACTCGAGATGATGTGAGTGCTGTGAGTGCTGTGAGTGCTGTGAGTGCTGTGAGTGCTGTGAGTGCTGTGAGTGCTGTGAGTGCTGTGAGAGCTGTGGAGAGGCCGACCAGGGCAGCCCAGGGCGCTTCGGCAGGAGAAAGAAGGGCAGTCTGGGCCTGGCCAATCACCGGGACCGGAGCGAGGTCCTTGATTGGCGAAATTTGGACCGGCGAAAGGATTTAGGACATTCATTCGGGAGCTGCAGACTGAGAAAAGAAACGAGGCGGCCACGGCAGCCCCACTAGGTCGCCGCCTTGTTGGGCCATGGGTGTGGTTTGCTTTTTGGCAGCCAAGGGGATGGACCAGCTGCTCCAGCACTGCTGCACTGTTCCATGTGTGTACTTACGTACATGATACGTACATACCTCAGGTAGGTACCTAGGTCAGTAGGTTAGGGACAGGTAGTTAAGTAGGTACAGACAATGCCCCCCGTAGTCCACGCCACGGGCCCGAAAGATTACGGGAATGGAGAACCGAGCACTGTGCTACCGGTACCCAAGTTACCATGCACAGGAAGGGAAACAAGGTGATCTGGGCTGCGGCCAGTACGCGGAGCTGTGGTGGGCCTCCCGGGGTCCGGTGCCGGGCGCCGCCATGTGGTAAAGCAACGGGGGCCCGCCAGGTACCGTGCGCGACCACGGAGGTGCCCCAAGAGGCCTAGGACCGTTGGTTTCGGGGCTTAGGGGGGCTTGGGGTGGATATGATTGATGATGCGATGCTTGATAAGTGCCCCAGGCCAATCCAGTTCTGTCCCGTCCGGCCCAGCCCTCGTGGATAAGACGCATCGTGTTAGAGCAAGGCCAAAGAGGGTGTGGAAGGGGATCGAGACTATCGGCGAGACTCCATATGGGGAGATCTGTCACGCCCGGACCGGCCCATCAGTCCACGGCCGAAATCAGCCCTGCTGGTGGGCTGGGGGGCCGCCACGGGCGACTCAGCCCAGCGACGTCTCTTGTGTTGCGACTGTTGAAAGTATCCATGACTTTGGCCACGCGAACGTGCCTTGGCCCTGTCGTCCGCCCCCCCCTCCCCCTCCATTTCCCAGGGGACGGCCTGGACAGGGCCAGCCGGGGGGACGGACGGGTGGGATGGAACAAACTTGGTCGAGCGTAGCGGCAGGTCATTCCTTCCTATCGTAGGTTACACAGACAGACCGGGGCTTTTTCAGCTCTTTTCCAATGGTGGTTCGGGCGGGCGAGGCCCCCTGCAAGATGATGAAGGATTCAAGGAGAGTCCACAGACGTACTCCGTACTGGGTGCGCAACTTCCTCGGGAGCGTCGATCTCCGCGCTTAGACAGGGCAGGATATGGAGGGAGGATAGGGAGGGCTGCACGGGTTGCGGTGCCGACCAGCCTCTTGGTACATTACAAGGAGGCGTCGATGGTGTCGAAGAGATGGCGCCTCGTCTTGGCGATATGTGAGCGAGTTGCGCATTTGCTAAGTGCCGAGCTTCCTCTATCTCGCCCTTCAGCTGAATTTGACAACCGCATTAGTCAATGCCGTGGATCATACCCGCATCTGCGTACTCTTTCAACTCCTGACTCCTGACTTTCAGCCTCCGGGGCCAGATGGCTGGTCACGGTCTCGTTCGCTCGGTCTCTCAAATGGGAGAAGGCGCATGTTTAGGTTCGGAATATGTCTCTCGGGTCTTTGTCGAGTGAGCCGGCCCCCCCGCGGTATCATGTATGTTATTTCGCGGCGGCAAGTTCCTGCGTTTGCCGCGAGAAGCCCGATAAAGATGAGAATGGCTGCAGCATAAAGTATTTGCATGTTTAAAATAGCCGATCAAAGACAATGGCGGAGTCAGTCAAGACAGCCACCACTGGCCAGAGACAACCCAGAGACAACCCAGAGACAAGCCGGCATAGACGATCCAGTGGCAGCTTCCCAGCAAACTAGGTGGGCAGAGGTGTCGAGACGCAGACAGGGTCTCTAGCTCGGCCGTGGGCGGCTGGCCCTGCAGAAACGGACGTATCTGTCTTGGTGCGGAAGGGGGGAGGGGTGTGAGGGTCGGTCTGAGACAAGTCAATGGGGTGGGTTTCTCTCACGCGCGCTCATACCAGCCGGGCGAGATTGTGTGTGTGTTGGTTGTGTGTTGGTTGTGTGTTGGTTGATGTGCTTTCCGCTGCCTCGCGGTCGCCTTCTTTGGGGGTTGGGGGCCGGCGGGCCACTGGTGGGGCTCAATCGGTGGGGCTCAATCGGCGGGCCTGCCTCTGTGCGAGAATGCGTGGACGCTGGGGCCAAGTGAGCCACAGCGGTGGATCCCCTGTCAACACGCCTAACAAGTCTAGCAAATCTAACAAGCCTAGCAAGCCTAACAAGCCCCAACTGCGTGGACCGCCGATGGCATCTGGCCAATGACCGGGGGGTCGCACTAGCCGTCGGGACCATGGGCGGGATGACGGCGCTACGTGGGGATATAGGCGTATCGGGTGTCTTCGAAGTTGTCCCGCTCGACAGCCGCAGCGGCCGTCTCCACACTCTTTGCCCTACCAGGACGGCCCTACCAGGACGGCACTGCCAGCGTGAGCACCTACCACCTTCAGCAGCACCTTCCTCGAACCTGCGATACCAGCGGCGGGCACTACGTACCTACCCACCGACATCACTCCCTACCTTACCTACCTGTACCTGCCCATGGAACCTGAGACGCAGCGACACAGCGGCACCGCACGGTGGTGGCTTCGCTCCCCCACCACGAACCTCCAAGCACAGTGCCGTGATGGCTGACGGCCTCTGACAGCCTCTGACGGCCTCTGACAGCCTCTGCATCTCTGCATCGCTGCATCGCTGCATCTTCATGCTGCGCCACGGGATCCTCGCCAAGGCCCGCCCTTCTTATTCTTGTTGTCATCGCTCTTATGCTGCTAGAACCATGAAACCATCGAGGCCGAGATGCGCCGTGTCATTGGGCGACTGCCGCACATCTGATTATCCCAGGCCTACCCCCAGGCCTTTCCCAGGCCTACCCCCAGGCCTTTCCCAGGCCTACCCCCAGGCCTTTCCCAGGCCCATCCCAGGCCTATCCCAGGCCTATCCCAGGCCATTCGCATCCTTTCGTCTCATCTCGTATGTAGCCACTCCGTATGTCCCTGCAGGATAGATGATGGTCGCACTCGCCGTGAGGGTGAAATCACACGGGGAGCCACTAACAGCCGCCGAGACAACGCGGATCCCGTCTGGCCTCCAGCGTCAAGCAACAGCACTAGTGCCACTCATCCAACATCGTCACCATCATCACCATCATCTTTCAGCGCCGGTCGACCGCCTCCTTTCGCTTCCTCATCTGTCTGTGCCAATCTACTTGGTCGCCAATGTCTCTCTGCTCATCCCTCCTCCCTCCCTCCCACCTTCCTCGCGTCTCCCCCGCTCTGCCGACGCCTATTTCCGCACCCGTGTCAAGACAAATTCCCCATCATATCACCATCTTGGCTCAGCTCCCCCACACAACCATCTCACCAATCCCCTATTATTTGTTCCCATCTGCGACATGGAGTCCCTGGCTGAAGATTGGGAGGCCCGCGCCCCTCCACCCGGGTCTCTTGTGGCGTCAAGTCTTCGCCATGCTTGACAATATTGGCATTCCTTGTCGTTGGCCTTTTTGCTTCTCTCAGGCGACGCCCCCGACTCGAGCAGCAAATTCCACAAATCCCACAAATCCCACGACTCTATCCTCGGTCATCCCATTGTACCTGCTTAAGCGACCCCGAGGTACTGTCTTTGACCAAGACGCCCGAGTCTCTTTACTCGGAAGTCCGTGTAAGAGGCCACCCAAGGCGACCATGTCTTCAAGCCAAAGTGGACCGACGCCGCCAACTCTTGCGGTCAAGCTAGAACTGGAAATAGGTCGGCCTCTCGCATCTCGAGAATCTGCAGACCATACCATGTACAGGCCTAGGCTGCAACCCAAGGCGACAACTCAGCCGCGAACGACCAAGGTCCATCCATCCGCTTGGGTTTCCGCCTGGGTTTCCGCCAGCACAGTGTCTGCCTGCCCCCCCTGAACCACCGTGAACCTGGCCCCCAGCTGCGTCGATTCGTGGGTCTGGGTATGGGTATGGTCAGGGGTCCGCCTGCAAGTGTGTCTGGAGGGAACAAGACCGGCGACTCGCCATTTTGGTGGCGTGGCCAGCGACAACCTGAGGCCCAGTCACCAAGTACCAAGTACAAAATATGAGGCTCTGCTACCCACACTCGCGGGGCTCAACACGCTCAACACAGGTAGTAGGCGATTCCCGCTCCCGTTCGGTCGCTCCAGGCGCAGTCCAGGCGTACTTCAGCCACTCACAGACGTCTTGACTAACACCACCTTAAAGCCTCCTGTCGCCGCTCCATCATCAAGGCGTCCCCGTCCTGTCTCTGCCCCAACTGCTCCCGACTACTCCCAACTATTCCAAGCGCTCCCCAGATCTTTCTCTTTTTTCACTCAAACAACTTCTTGAGCAATTGCTTGACTGCATCCCGTCTCTGTTGTGTTCCCGCAACTGAATGCCTTGCACCTCAATCCTCTCGCTTGCTGCTCTGCCCCTGTGTTAGCCCACGTGCTATCCGTTGGTATCTTGAAGCGCATTCACATTCTGCTCTTCGATTCAGATTTGAGTCTTAGTCGAATCCCCTACCTCCCCTCTCGTCTATCGGCTGGGCATTTAATGGCCCAAATTGGCTAGGTCTTACCTCGTCAGACTCTCTCCCGATCCCCCCGTACGGCCGAAGCCTCCGGCATTTCGACACAATGGCTTACGACCCTTTCTCCGCCAGACAGGACATGGATGTTTTGATCAACGGATGCCCTCCCGCGTACATGAGCCACCATGCGGACCATATCCAGCAGCTCAGCTTTCAGGGTGTCATAGACCCTGGCCTGATGAGTGATAGTTCGCAGCTACAGCGATACCTTGACGATCCACACCGGCCTGTCTTTGACGCACCGCACATGCTACCTCCGACTCACGTCCCCTCCAGGGCCTTGCAATCCGACAGCATCACAGCACTTCCGTTCCGGTCCCAAGGACGACATGAGTCTCCCTTCTCCCAGCACCAATCCTCGACAGCCAGCAGCGCCCAGAGCCCGAGGACCGAAAACGACCAGTGCCACGACAGCACTCACGGACCATCCACCCCCCCTCCAGACATGAAGTCCCCGTATCTAACTCACGTGAACGACAATTGGGATGGCCAGCTTCTTACGGGGCTCTCTCCTTACCAGACCGACGGATATGTGAACCTGTCCGATATCCATCCCAGCCAAGTCTCCTTGGGGGACTACAATGAGAGCGATGGTTCCAAGAGCTTCAGCCTCGACACAGAATTCAATAGCTTCGATGTCAGCAACACGTCTATCCACTACCGAGGGGAAGCCGTCACCCAGGCACCCATGCTTCGCATCTCAAGTCCCGAGAGCGAGATTCACGTTCGGTCCTCGCTCGATCCCATTTACCCCGACCCTGAGAACATTTGCGAGGAAACCCTCTCGACCGAAGAAGCCGCCGTCGAGCCCTCGTCTCGCATAGCGGGGAGTCGGAGACGCACGTCTACGATGTCCCGCGACAAGTCAACTCCTCCCTCCAAGAATACCAACCACCGCGGCCGCCCGAGGCGACCGGCCATGTCTACGCTCACTGATCCATCAAAGGTCAACAAGAATACGTCTGCCTCTCGTGATCCTACCAGTCGAAGGTTGCCATCCTCCCAGTCTACCAGCCTCCATATCTGCCCTGATTGTCACGATCCGACTTTCAAGGATGACGTAGCGCTCCAGAAGCACATCAAAAGCCAGCACAAGCGGCCCTTCACCTGTGTTTTCCACTTTGCTGGCTGCACTGAGGCATTCGCCAACAAAAACGAGTGGAAGCGTCATGTCTCGGCCCAACACTTAAGCCTCTACTTCTGGCTATGCACCCACGGAGGATGCGGACAGGTCATGACCCAGGACTATCAGGTCTCAGGAGCTATTACCCATGGCCGACCCTTCAGACGTAAGGATCTGTTTACGCAACACGTCCGGCGCATGCACCCCTTTCCATCCCCAACAGGGACAGGAAGAAACAAGAGTGTTTCGCCAGAGCGAGATGACCCACTCAAGGAGATGCAAGAGGCAGCATTCCGGAAGCGATGCGAAATGCCAACTCACATGCGCTGTCCCGCTCAGGGTTGTACTCGGCAGTTCAATGGCGACAAAACATGGGACGATCGGATGGAACATGTCGCGCGACACCTCGAGCGCGCTGCTAACAAGGAGGAGCCCAAGGTCAGGTTTGGGACCGACGACGATACTACCTTGATTGATTGGGCGGCGAGTGAGAGCGTCAATGTCATTCATAAGACCTCAGATGGCCGCTGGGCGCTTGGCCAACCGCTCAAGAACTCCAGGGTCAACCTGAAGACAGTTCCGGGACAAGGGGCCATCGTTGACGAAGACGCGGAGGGAGAGGCCTGCTGAGAAGACGGGGGTTTACGGACAGTGATGCATTGATGGCAGAAATCGGGAAGATTGCAGTTTTCTTTACTTGGTTTCGCTCATGATGAACTTGGGATGGGTTGGTGTACCCGCTAATCTTCGGCGTCGGGGGTCTTGTCGTTTCATGATACCATCGCCTGTACTCGGGACGGATTTGCTTCGCGTTTGATTTCGATTTCCTTTTCTCTATTTTCTATCTCTTGGTCATGGCAATGCAGTCGATACAGATACCACCGCTTACAAGGCGAGTTCATAGACACAATTGGATACCTTTGATGATTTACGCCTCTTTACTCTCAATTTTCTGTTCTCCAGATCCCACCCCCCAGGCGCTCTCCCAAGCTTCACTTTAGCCCCCTACCCATCTCTCCCGCGTTTCTCACGTTTCCCACATTTCCCACATTTCCCAGACCGCCAATCCGTCTCAGCAGAGCCTCAAAGACCGCAGAGCCTCAACCACTACCGAGTCCACTGTTTCTCGTAACTTACACGTCATCCACCCACCACCGCCTGCATCCCATGCAGCAACCAGCCCCCTGAGCTCATCGCCGCCCCCAAAAGTTCCCCGCTACAGTTCCACCGGCAGGTGAGGATCAGCCCCAAAATCCCAAACGTCTTGGTTGCCCTGTTTCCTGCAGCACAGCCTCATTTGCCTAGTCATGCAGGCGGTGAATTGCTGGTTGCTGGTTGCTGGTTGCTGGGAAAGGGGGTGGGGATTGTCCGTAGGGCGTGCTGGGGAGGGTGGCAGGCATATTAGGCGCCCGAAAGGGGGTCCGTCCGGTGTCTTGCTTCAATCGGACAACGTTATTGCAACGGCAGATCGCCTGTCGGAAAAAGATGACTGCATGGGTGGCCTGGAGGGTGGGATTGGGCGGTCGTCTAGGGCAGGGATGCATTTGGTGTGTGGCTATGGACTTGAATCTCCCAATATTGTGGCTTTTGGCACCAAATTTACTCACAAGGGCCGTTGTTTCTTTGTGTATTGTGGTATTGGATATTCTAACATGTGTAGTTGAGCCGCATCATGGTGGTGGGCTGCACGATCACCGACGTTACAGTGCCTCTAATTTGGATGCCACAGGTTACCAGTCAGACAACCTGTACATGTACCAAGCCATCCTCCAAACACATATTCATCGAGGTACTTTTTCTCCATTGACCGTACAACACTGTGCTTACACAACATGCCATGCTGACTGGCACATAAGAAACAGAAGTAAGTATCATAACCCGCCAATGCCTAAAATTGACTAGGGCGGGTCGTAACACATTGATAATCTCCGAGGCAAAATCATGGCTGCAAGCATTTCGCGTCTTCTAGGGTAGCCTTTTGGTTAGCTGATTGCACTTTTGAGGTGGCAGAATGATTGACTTTACCAATTCCCATTCCCATTCGCTATCGTTGTCGCTGGTGTCATTTGAGCTAGAAATAGCTTCAAGAACCCACCGACAATTTCTCGTCTCTGAAGGGACCTCTTCTTCGGTCACTGCCCCATGGCATGTAATAGATGAATCTAGAAATATTGTCCCAAAACGATTAATACGACATATGCCGTGACCAAACACCGTTGTTGCTCAGCATCGACACATGGAACAGGGATCCTGGAGTAGTGTCTCCAGATCTTCAAGGTCGCCCGAGGTCATACCATCAAACATTCGAGATAACCTAAGCGGGGGCAGTAATCACCACATTCCGTCGAGCTCGTCGCTGCTGCCTGGTCTTGCACTCCAAGGCATAGCCTGGCTCAGTAGCTTTACGCCACTCGATCCATGCCTCGTATGCTTGCTGGTCTTTAGCATCTGGTATTCGCGGCTTGGGAACAGGCCCTTGTTGCGAACTGGGTCCTCCCAAAGTCCCACAGGATGGAAGCTGCATTCGCGGGGAAGGTTGGGCGTTGTCAGTGAAAGGTAATGGGCCGCTCATGTTCATGATGAAAGACTGCAGTGCCGATTTCATGGGGGACAAATCCACAGATCCTCGAGGTGCGACCGAAATCCCCTTGTTCGCTCCCAGATTTGGGTGAGGAAGACTAAGGGGGGGTACAAACCCTGATGCAGGCCGAAAGGTAGGCGGAATCGAAGGGCCGGGAGGAGGTGCAAATCCGAAAAGAGGACCAAAGGCTGAGGCTGATACATTCGAAAAAGGAATCTCTCCAAAACCAGCAGTCGAGTGAGCAGTTATCTCACAGTGTTGTGGCTGGTTGGAAATGGTTGAAAACGGGTCGTAGGGTGGCGCGACGTCGACAACGGCTGGGTTGATCTCACATTTCTTGGTAAAGAGACCATCCAGAGGGTTACTTCGAACCTTGGTAACGTGGCCTTGCTCTGGAGCTTCATTATTTTGTTCACTGAAGGATAGAAATTCTCTTGCTCTTGGATTGAGCTGTTTAGTTCCGTTTCCAACCGAGATGCCGGAATCCTTGGAAGCTCGAGTTTCGCAGGTGGCGGCGGTATGCAATACACCGATTGCAGAATCAGAGCTGCCTTCTACTCTTAACCCTCCCCTCTTCGAAAGGTTCTGTCCAGACTTCAGTTCCCAATGTACGTCTTTTTGCGGATCAGAACGACCATGAGAACCTCCCTAGGGGACCTTGGTTATCTGACTGGCTCCCTTGTGAAGCTTGTCCAGCATCTTTTGGAAAGCGGCATGTTTTTTCTTCAGATCAGGACTGTCATGATGAGAGTCTTCCGCTCTGTCGAGTTTGTTGGTAGCCATACTTGTATGTCGAGCGTCATGGGGAGGGACTATTGCAGGCTTGTCGAGCACTATGCCCCGAGTATTCTCTGGTTTTGGTGTTGCTGATGAGCTTTCCAGTCGGAGTTGGCTTTGAAACTGGCATTTGGATGGCATGATGTGCATTCTTGGAGGTGTAGCTTCGGTTGCTGCCAGCACCGCTGCTAGTTCCCTCTCTTGCTCGTTCCGAGGTGTCTTGCGAGGTGTCTTGCAGAAGGGCCGGCTATCCCTATCTATACGTTGAATGTGCGCAATGTTGGAAAATGATGCATCATGAGTTCCATCACTCAAGCCTTTGGGACCCTCTCCAGTACAAAAGGGGACAAGCTCGATGATGCTCATGGGTTTTCCGTTTGGCCGATAGTCGGCCAGTTCTCTCTGTTTGACGAGACCGCAAAGACCCCATTGTTCCGGGAGTATGGTGACCTTCTCTGTATCATCAGATGCAGAGATATCCATAGGCTCAATATCAGCCTCGGAGCCCTCGTGGTTAGACCTCCATTGGCTGGAAGCAATGTGATCCCATGGCCCAAACCTTCCAAGCTTCTGATGACCACTCGAGATGGACTTTGAACAGAGGCCTTCAAGTTCCATTTGTTGCTTGAAGCCACTGGATTCGGATGTACCAAATCCTGACTGAGTGGACGTAGAAGATGTGTTATCTTCACGTCGCCTGCGCCAGTCGGGGTTCTTCATGGCCTCAATGAACTTTGACGTGCTATGATGTTCGTCCAAATGCTCTCTCTCAGAAGAAGTTGGCACTAGTTTGTTGTCTTCAAAGGACTCATCTGTTGAGGAGACGGATGTGTCGGTCTTTTCAACGCGCGCGGGAAGCGGCCGACCCTTGATGCTAACCATACCGAACACTTGAGGGGGTTAGAATTGACAAGGGAATCGGTGAGAATCTTCTTAAAAGGAATTGTGGGAAGAGTTCTTGAAAATATCCTTAGCTGGTTTTGCTTTGGAATAACTCAGAAGGCTGTCAAGACACAAGGTAGAGAAGGATGGATGCCCTGGTCGTGGCGTGATGAGAGGCTCGCTGGTCTGGGCTTTGCGTTGCGGCTTCTCGAGGTAGCCGAGCAGTAAGAGGGAGTATCTCCTGCAGGAAGAGATGCGATTTCGCGATAGTAGTCTTTCCGAAGATGATTGAGGGATTCCTTTGAGCTGTTTCCATTGAGTGTCAATATTTGGGTTGGGACTTCTCACGAACCCACCGACGGGGAAACCTCTGCAAAGTCTCCAAGGCAGACTAAAGACCTGTAATTTTCTCCGTATGACTTGGAGATGGCAAGTGGGTTGTTGATGCGTCGAGTCGGGATCGTTGAGCAAAGCGACGCGGTTTGGGTCTGGGGGAATCGCGCGAGGCAACAGCCGCAAGCTGCAGGGTGGTTGAGAAAGGCTTTTCAGGCCCTCGAATATGAAGGAGGCCTAATGCTGCGTGTAGTGCAATGAAGATCCAAAAAAAGGATTCCTTGCCAAAAAAGCAGGCAGAGTTGTGGGTGGCTTTTGTTCAGGTGATGTGCAAGGTGATGGGATTCTGAGGTTGCGCGAGTGGTGGAAATGGAAAGGGGGCCTGACTGAATTGGTGGCAACTGAGGGCGAAGGCTGCACCTGCCAGGTGACTGACCACTGCGGATTAAGCCAAATCAAATGACTAGAATCTTCCTTCTTTCACGATAACTGATTTGCTGAGCTGCGTCACTCCTTGCACAACAGCCTTGGGGTTTCGGATTTCGGGTTTCGATTCTCACTTGCTGGAGTCGCCAGAAGCGTCCTCTTATAAAGAAACTGCCCTTCCCATGGTTCTGGAAGGTCTTCAAATTACGGGCAAAGGATCACACCACAAGGCAGCAAGTAAGTGATGAACAGCTCGCTTACATATTTGGCACATGAGGTATTGCGAGACCAATAACTACCTCAACGAGCCGACAAAGACACACAAGGGAGAAGAGATAAACGAATGCGATCCAGGTATCAAACTAATGTACTCCAGGCTGAAATACAACACGAAATGGTGCCAACATATCCAATCCAAGCGCAATGGTAGATCCACAGACCCAGCTCTTGCTCTCGATACTTCGGTCTAAACATTGACACTCTCATCCTCCTCCTCCCTACCACCAGTTGTGATCTTAACCCTGGTATTGTTGCCCGCCCATGTAGGCACTGAACGCCCTCTGCGACACAAGTCAGTCAAATGCATTTTTGGTTGTCTGTCTTTGGTTACTACTCACTGCATTCCTGGTCTGCATGTATACGGTTCCGGGACCGGTAAACTTGCACACAAGACCCTCGGCCGAGGCCAACCCTGAGATGATGCCACCCGATGCCACTCGCTCCATGACGTACTTGGTGTTCCAAGCAATCAGATGGCCGTTGTCGACTATGTACTTTTCGTTTTCAACGAGCTATAAAACTGTCAGTACTCGCGTCGTAACCGCAAAGGCCAGAGGACACTCACATCCTTGCGAATAATAGCTCCAAAACTCGCGAGCCACAGCAGTCCCGTTCCGCTGATCTTGTATACCCACAGTCCCTCGCCACTGAACATGGCTTTGCTGAGTGCCTGTCGCTTGGAGTCCTTGATAATGCCCTGGGTGGATGCCAGATAGGAGTCGTGGCCGACGGACCATGCCTCCTTGCCCGATAGCCGCAGGCTGGTGATGTCACCGAGCATGTGCGGCCCGAGCAAAAGCTCGCCGGGTCCGGTGAAGGTCGAGTTGGAAATATCGCCGCCTGAGATGACCTTCTTCATGCTGAATTTGAGCTGACCCTTGAGCGTGATCGTCGGCGACATGGCAATCATGGCGCCGGGTTTGGCGGCAACAGGGCAGCCCATGGCGAGCTGAATGGTCAGAATAGTGTTGGAATCACGATGGCTGATCCTGTAGCTACCACCATTGAAGGTTCCCACATCATCGTGTGTGGCACTGGCACCTGCGAATTGCCCAGTCTGGGGGGCTCCCGACACAGTCATCGAGTACCCTTGTTGCTGCTGTTGCTGTTGTTGCTGCTGCTGCTGCTGCTGCTGTTGCTGTTGCTGCTGTTGCTGTTGCTGCTGTTGCTGTTGCTGCTGCCCCTGGAATGCATCCTGCTTGGGCTTCTCACTCGGATAAGAGCTTCCACTATCCTGGAATGGCGGCGGCGGCGGGTCGAAGTGCTGCTGTTCCGTGGCGGCGGCGGGCCGTATCGCCATGGCCGTCTGCTGTCCTGGAGGAGGAGCATA
>JAANBB010000404.1:0-36827 GCA_014621425.1 Cylindrodendrum hubeiense
CTTCCTCGCGCGCGGCGCCTTGCTGCGCCCGCCGGGCCGCATCTACAAGGGCGCCTATACCTTCATGCCGCTGCGGATGGGCGACCACGTCTTCGTCGGCCAGGGCACCGTGGTGCAGGCCGCGAGCGTCGGGAACCACGTGCACATCGGCAAGGGGTGCACCGTGGGCGAGTTTGCCATCATCAAGGACTACGTCAAGATCCTGGACGGCACAGTCGTGCCCCCGACCATGGTGATACCCAGCTTCTCCATCGTGGCGGGCCAGCCGGCAAAGGTCGTGGGGGAGATACCGGAGGGCGGGCATGACGAGTTTGAGCTGAGGGATCTCTACAAGACCGTGGGCAACAACCCCCAACCGCCGGCTTCTTGAAGAAGCATGCGATATCGGGTGGCAGGATAAGAGGAGCAGACATCATCTAGCCACAGCCGCCCTCTCTGTTTCATGCCGAAAGATGTGCGGTTATCAAGATTAGCCCAAGGGACACTATCGTTGGCAGAAAAGGATTGTCACAAAACCATAACTGGGGCCACGACGGAAGATAGAGAGGCAGCTGCACCTAGATGGCGCCCGCCAAGCCGTTTCTTTCAGCCAATTTCTTTGCGGCTACTGGACTATCTGGAAAGTAGTCTCCTGGACACGGCCAGCCCCGGGTTGATAGACAAGAGCCGATCCAGAAGGGAATACTCAGCCAGGAGCGAGGACAAATATTTAGAGGCGACATAGAATGCGCGACCGGGTCGGCAGAAAACCGAGAGATCCTCAAGCGCTAGGCTTGGAGTTTTAAATGATACCCTTTGATTCATCCTTGCATCGTTACGTACTCTATTTCCTTTGTTCGAATTGCTGCCTGATGCCAGCCGACTCAACATCGACACAAGGAGTTGGTGGCGGTGTCTGTATTGACGCATTTCAAACGAGCATCGAACAAGAGTTAGATGCTTACAGCAACAGAAAACCCTCACAATGGGTATTCTCCCGTTTGCCTCATTGCACATCCTGTTCAATGGGCCTAACGCGAAGTGAATGATCCTCTTCGAGATGGGAGGACTATATAACTGCACTCAAGCTAGAGCCTTCTCGGTCTTCCTTCCTCATACCTCCCCGTATCCTCTTCTCTTCCTATCATATCATCAATTTCCACAACTCGCCTCTCGTTCTTGCAGCTCTAGCTCACCACTACAATATGCCGCCTCTTCAGAGTCTCCCTACTAGGCTGGTTACCTGCATACCGCCATGGTGCCCACAACAGGATTCAGGCCCAGCAACCTCGCACAGCCCAGAGCCCTTCCATCTTCGTTTCCGCCACATCCCCAACCAAGAAACATCCATCTGGGACGCTCTCCATGACATGGCCGAGCTCAATGACCACACCTTGCAAGGTCGCATCCTGCTCATCTCCCGAGAGATCGAGTCTGCGTATCATGAAGACGGCGAGCAGGTTCACGGCATGCCTGTAGCACTGGCTCGCAAGTTTGGCGAGACATCTCTGCGAGTCCTCCACCGGATCTGGGATCTGCATCTTGCATATATAACCACTTCGCATGTCCCCGGTCATGAACCTGGACACGGCCCGGGCCTCTTCTCGGACCCGTTCTTCGCTACTATGCGCGACGTTGTCTTGAAGCGCCTGCATATTCGTCTCTTCCGAGCGCAGCTAAAAGGAGCTCTAGTGGCATAGGACGCCGACAACCTCGAAGCCGCGAAGCCTACCCCATGGCCATTCATGACCGACGTCTTGGCGAGGGATCACAACGACCGCAAGGTCCGCGCCGCACAGGAGTACCACGTCCTCAAAGCGCTCTACGAGGAAGTCAGCCAGCCGTACCCAGAACTGATGCCGACTCACAAGCATGCCGCACTCGGAGAATCACCCTTGCTGGCGATCCGCCGGTGTAGAGAGACGGTGCGGACGTTCCACGACATGCATCGGGAGGATGGTGTGAGAGAAGGGAGGAAAAAGAGGCAAGCGTTTGTGCTATGGCATGTTGCCGCGAGAGCAGCCGAGGCAGGGGCCGGTTGGGAGACAAGGAGGGAAGGGTCACTGCAAAGTGTGTTGGCTGAGTATTGTGATGATATCTTGAAGATGAGGGAACGAGTTGGGGGCGATCAAGGGAATTATATGGGGCTAGGGCTGTGATGAGATGCCGTTCAGGGTGGAACTTGAGTACTGCCTTTTCTAGGAAGTCTTTCTCGTCTGCCCCAAGGTCCCAGGATTTGCCACGCTCCGGCTTGCCAGTCTCCAAAACGGAGTAGAGACCGTGGGCTCCTCAGTGGTCATCAGCTTGGGCTTGGTGGTTGTTGTCTTTGATTCAAGTTCGAGGTAGTTGTCAACTTCTTGACTGGAGTAGTCTTCGGCTCAAATGATGGCACCGTGGTAGCTTTATCTTGCTCGTTGTCAAGTGCTGTGCCTGTATCACTTACAAGTAAAACTACGTCTACCTACTTCTGGAACCTCCAAGTGTTGTGCTAAGTCTAATTTATATGCATTAAATGCAGAGTTTGGCAAGTTGCTAAAATCCTATTCACTGACTGCGCTCACAGCATTTGCAGGGAATCAGATATTCCATCTTCAGGAATGCAAACAAAAGAAGAAGACTTGCACCGGTTTCTATAAAGTCTGCGTCTTGGCCGATCTAGAGGAACATGGAAGCACATGAAGCATTTGGTATTGCAGACGCTGCAAAGCGAGAGTCGACAAGACGTGTCAGGCATCTCATTTCAGATACGGGCCAGTGGGGCGCTGCAGTTCTTGCTCATAACACATACCTACTGCAGAAAAGCGTCGACATTTGCCGGAATGCACGAAGTGTCAGTGTCCCGAATGCAGTCGTGTTATTCATTGGAATGAGATCACGGTTCACGCCCAAATCTATGCCAAATTAAATGCAGGGATTCAGTAAAGCAAAACGGAATAGGATGAATAAAGCTCTTCTAGGTAGTGAATGGTCGTGAAAGGTCCCAGAGCTCTCACATGCCCCCAGGGTAGCAATGCTTCTTCTCCGCATTATGTGGGCCAGCCAAGCTCGAGAGCACACGACACAGGTGAGTCAGTGCACTTACGCACATTGGCATTGACACCATTGACAGACGGCCGGGCCCTTTATGCAAAGAAATGACCCCTCAGAGGATTGAGTCATCGATTGTCATCGTCCAGGAGACAGAATGGGGGATAAACAACACCGTCAGAGACACGCGGAATGGCAGGGGATATCAGGAATTGTTGTGTAGTCTTCTTCATCTTGATTGAATAACTTTCTAATGGGTAACTCTATCAATAAAGCCCGTTCTAGGCATGTGGGCCTGGGACAGATTCCCCAGGAAGGCCCAGGTTGCGTGTGAACTGTCTAATAGACCGGGGGTATAAAACCGAAGAACTCCTCGAAATGAAATAAACAGAAAACAAGTAATGGAGGTCATCGTCAACCAAACAGGCCGTAAACCCCTCTTCTCTCGTCACCCTCCGTCTTTTAAGTTTTGGACCTCTAAACGCCGTAACCGATGTAAATGCTGAAATGCAAGGCTCTTCCCGCTGCCCCCTCTTTTTCGCCAATGTACAAGAATTCGTCTTTTTCGTCGTCGTGCGTGGTTTCCGTGTAGTTGTTGCAACAAGTGTCATAGTGGAGATGGGTCGTTTGTGCAAGATGTGCCGGGCGCGGTCAAAATGCGAAGCGGCCATTGGTGTGTGTGGTGTGTGGTTGGGTGGTTCGTAGTTGTGTCATCATAGTCGAGAGTTGGACCAAGGTAACACAATCACATCACCACCATCTGTTGTTGCCGCTCCTTCTCCTCGGCAAAGACCTTGCGGCTCATCTCCAGGACGCGCTCAAAGCCCTCACGGCCCTTGACGGCGTTCTCCTTGAACTTGTGCACGAGGCTGTCCTCAATGCTGTTCTTGATACGCTGCCAGCCACCGCAGAGGGCGGTGATGTTTGCCGTCTGCTGGAACTGGGTCTGGTGGGCGCCGAGGGGTCGGTAGATGACCTCCTCCTGGATATTAACCAGGTTGTTGTAGGTCAGGTTCTGGCTGACCATGGTGATGGTCTTGTTTGCCGGGTCGACGTAGCTCGCCTCAAAGACGTGCTGGTTCTCGAAGTTGGTGCCCATAATGGTCTTGATCCAGTCGGGGCAAGACTGTTTGCAGGTGATCAGGCGCTCGGTACGCATGATGCCGGTCTCGGGGTCGACCTCGCGGGAGAGAGTGTCGACAGCGATGACGTGCTCTGACTTGTTGTTCCACGGGCCGTACTTTCGCCAGTTGGCGGTCGAGACCTCATCCCACGAGTAGTCGAAGGTGACGGAGTTTGAGAAGACCTTCATGATGGCGGTGTGAAGGAGGAATGCGGTAGGATTGAATTCGTAGGGTTCGTCGACAGAGGAGGGTAGTTGTAGGAGGCGGAGATGGTGAATGAGGGAGAAGTCAGATGGCGGAGGTGGTGGCCGGGAGAGAAGGAAGCTCTCTGGAGTCAGACTTTTTTTATGCCGTGGTCGGTACAGGCACTGGAGTGGCCGAGCTGTCACCCCTTGAGAACGGTCTGGATCAGCGACAGGGAAGAACAAAGAAACCCGCTTATGAATGAATGCGACGGACACAAACGACGACGACGATCGACAACGGAGAGAGTGCGGTGCGTGCGGCTTTTCTCTGGGGATCGCGTCGATAAATTTGTTTCGCCGCATGTGAATGAAAGTCGCTATCTCCGGTGGCCCCTTCGGAACCCATCGGCTGCGTGGCCCGAGCGCGTGCACCGACCGGCTATGCCTGTTCAAGCCGTGCGCTAGCCGCATGCGGCAAGGCGCCTACGACACCGCGAGAAAGCCTCGGAATTTGCAGGTTTTTTGCGCGCCCCCATTGGCCCGGCCCGCAGGATCCTCTTTCAGCAGCAGCCGGCGCTCTGCCCCGGGTGTTCCCCTCCCCGGCCTGCTGAGCCACAGGGTGGCGGATGACGCAGGAAGAAGCCGGAGGAGGCGAACGCTGACGCCCAGAGCTGGGGATTGATGATCCGTCAAGCAGCATTGGGCCACGGCATCGATCCCGATCACCTAGCGGAAGCGATCTCTCCAAGCCTGGCCTGCTGAGACCCTTGATCGGCATTCGGGTGTTTGCTCTGGAACTTGGCAGAAGCCGTCGCACTCAACAAACCCCGTGCATGGTCAGCCACAAAGTTCGGGATCGATCGAGCATCTCGCAGACGAATGAGCAGATGCAATTGTCCAAGGCTCGCGTTGCAGATGGCACTCTACTGCATGGCCGGTGGCTGGGGTACCATTTAACCGCCACCGTGAGGTCAATACCTAGATGGGTGACCAAATTGCTGGACGGCGAGGCCGGGTATTCCATCTTACCGACACGACGCCGAATCCCATCTGGCCAGCCATTACAGAAATACCGATGACCTCACTATTCCATATGCCTCGTGATTCAAATTTGACTACTGGTGTCGGCATGCGACACCACAGACGATAAATTCATTCATTCGATCTGGGGTTACCCTATAAACAAGAGGAGAGTCGTATTTCAGAGTCCTTCTCGCAAACTACCGAGCACTTTCCACTTATACAGTTTAGTAGTCCTCTCCACGGCTGATGACCTCCTTCACGGTGGGTCGGATCAGAATGGTCTGGAAAAATAGGTGTTAGTTATCCGGAATGGTTACGCCGGTGGTGGATCGGGTTCAACTTACATGCTCAAACTGAGCAGTGTACGAGCCCTTCTTGTCACACAAGGGCGGGTACGCCTCGACAATGCCGTTGTTAACAAGGTTGTTAAGCTATAGCGAAGTCAGTACAGTGATGGCATAAGAGCGGTCAAGGTCATGGTTCAACATACTCCGAGCAGATACTTGTCCTCGCCCAGGCGGTCAAGGTATCGGCGGCAGAACGGCAAGGTTCCGAAGTTCTTGTTAATCACGTTAAGCAGCGACTTGGCTGAGCTTAGACGCAGATCAGTGTGCTGCGAGTCTCCTCGCTTCGCGTAATGCGATGTCTCCATGTCATCCCGGACGTATCCGTTACCGGTGCTGCCAAAGGTCTCAATGGCAAAGACATCGCCCTCCTCCATCTTGGTCTGGTCGTTGCTCTTGACAATGGGCACCGCCTTGGTTCCGTGGATGCTGTAGGGCAGGATGTTGTGGCCCGTCAGGTTGCGAATACTCTTGACGGGGTAAGTAGTACCGTCAATCTCAACCTCGAAGCTCTCCATGGTCTCCTGGATCACGCCGCCAATCTCGCCGACGCGGGCGTCAATGCCTGCCTCGCGGATACCAGCGTTGGTGGCCTCCTTGACAGCCAGGAGCAGGTTGTCGTACTTGGATTCGAAAGCCATGGTAAAGGCCGAGTCGACGATGCGGCCGTTGACGTGGACACCAAAGTCAACCTTCATGACATCCTCCTGCTGGAGGACCATCTTGTTGCCAGCGTTGGGGGTGTAGTGGGCGGCGCAGTGGTTGATGCTGAGACCGGTAGGGAATCCCATACCGGCAATCTGGGCGTCGCCATCGGTCAGGCCCTGGTGACCGGTCAAGGCGCGGACACTGTCCTCAATGCCGTTGGCAATATCAGTGAGGGTCTGACCGGGCTTGATGGTCTTCTTGGCCCACTGACGGACCTGGCGATGGACCTCTGCGGCCTCACGGAAGTCGGTCAGGAAATCGCTGTTGAGGTTGTCGAGGTGGCGCTTCTCCTCGTTGGTAGTGCGGTAGTTGTTCTCGTCCTTGTACTCGACCTCCTCGCCCTTGGGATAGGTCTTGTTGGGGAACAGCTGGCTGATCAGGACGCGGGGCGGGTCGGTCTGGCTGGTGGGGTTCTTCTTCTTCTTTCTGGGCTTTCTCTTCTTCTTCTTCTTGGCATCGGCGGGCGCACCAGTTCCGTTGGCGGCGGCCCCATCGGCCTCGTCGTCGGAGTCATCGTCGTGGTCGTCGCCGGCGGGAGTAGTCTTGGCCTTGGCTGCCGCGCCGGGGTTCTGCGAGGCGTCGGCCGCTGTGGGGGATCATCGTTAGTATCGAGTCCGGGCCGCCCCGCGCCGTGGACGGGGCTGAACAATGCAAATCGTACCATTAAGCTCCTTGGGAGCTTCGTTGGGAATCTGAGCTGCCATCTTGGCGGACCTGCGCGAGTGTTGAAAGAGCGAGACTGCTGTCGAACAAGAAAAGAAATTGGTGCGAGGGTTGTTACAGGTGGGATGGGCGGGATGTGTTACCCCACCACGCGATTTGTCGGTGGTGGACACAATTGTGCCGTCGCCGCCGCCGCCATTGTAACGCAGATGCTGTTTTTGTCCACCAGCATGTCGAAACCCCCCACCGCAGATTTTTGCCATGATGGAGGGTGCGCATCGCACGGCACACCAGAGTGCGGGTTACTAATTATTGCCGTCGCCTTGTGGGGTCCCGTACAGCGCATCATGGTGGTGTTTTGCTGGCTTGGGACGTGATGGTGACGGAAGTGGCAGCATGCTCACGCCGTTGTATCGCCATCTCCCGGTCCAATTCATTTCATATACGAGTCTCTGCAGCTTGGATAGATGAGATTTTATGTGCTGGGCATGGCGGTAAACAATGAATTTTGCCTATTGACGCAGCGAGAGAGACATGCCACTTTTTGAAGTCCGAGTGCTCCACCATTAAGCCCGGTGTCAGTGTGGTGAAAGCCGACCTACCTACCTATCTACCCTTTACCATTTTGGCACTATCATCCGTAAATCCGGGAACATTGTCGCTCTAGAATTGCCATATCCAGGTGCTAACTTACGTAAAACTAGCAGCATTACCATTGTATTGCTCTACCTCGAGCTGGAGACCTTTTCCCTCCTCCCATCTCCCTCCGAGTGTACATGACGTACCCAAACGCCGCCATCTTAGCGGCCGACGCACAGTGGATGCCCCCGTGTCTGTCCTTTGAGGGGCCGGCGTTACAGCGCCCTGCGCCACCCGTGGCCGCTGATGACAAGGACCTTGGGCACCGTCTCGGCCAACCGGCCAATATCATGCTTAAGGCTCTCTGCTGATCAGTGCTCACCATGTGGCTCACCATGTGCCCCGGTCGGTTTGGATCCTGCTTCACAACCTGTCACGCATTAATGATACCCTCCCCGAGCGAGCCCATCTCAAGACCATGATCCTCCATATCCAGGCAGGCCGGTGCAATTGATGCGCCTCGCCCGGACGACTCTCACGACTCAAGACCGCGTGTCATGCGCCTCCTCAACGCCAGGACTCTCCGCCTCGAGTCTTTCGTCGGTCAGGCCCCGCGATACGCAATCTTGTCGCACAGGTGGGGCGATGCTGAGCTGCTCTTCCAAGATGCCGTCCATGACGGCTGGCAGCACCGCAACTCTTCCCCGGGCGCCAGCAAGGTGAAGACGGCATGCGCCCGCGCCGTCGAGGACCATCTCGACTACCTCTGGGTCGACACCTGCTGCATCGACAAAGGCAGCAGCGCCGAGCTCTCCGAGGCCGTCAACTCCATGTTTCTGTGGTACCACGAGGCTGTCATTTGCTATGCCTATCTTGCCGATGTGGACAAGGATGACCGCTATGGCTTTGCCCTCAGCCAATGGTTCAAGCGCGGCTGGACTCTACAGGAACTCATAGCCCCCGAGGTGGTGGCCTTTTACGATTGTAATTGGGCATACATTGGCGATAGGAATGCCATGGCCCGCACCATCTCGGAAATCACCAGCATCCACGAGCCAGTCCTCGCTCGAAAACAGCCCATTGCCTCGAGCACCTACGATCACATGCAATTGCAGCGCCAACACTGCCGAGACTACCGTCTTCGCTCCATCCTGAGTTCCTATAGCGTTGCAGCTCGCCTCTCCTGGGCGGCTGGTAGAGAGACGACGCGGGAAGAAGACACAGCATACAGCCTGCTAGGACTCTTCGACGCCAACATGCCCCTCTTATATGGGGAGGGTGACAAGGCTTTCCAACGCCTGCTCCATGAAATCACACGGAACACAGGAGACCCGTCGATTCTGGTCTCGTGGGGTGTCGGCGCCCCGTTGCGCCAGAACCCTTCGCACTATGAGTATAGTGGGAGTGTGAGATGGCTAGAAGCCCAAGGGCCGGCATCCTCGAGGGTCTCGATCGCAACATCCAGAACCCTCGCTGTCGAGGCCTTGAGCTGTCCATGTGTCGTGTATGCTGCTGGAGATGTTGTCGTCAAGGGGCACTTTGTGATTGCGATAGTCGATTGCATCTTCGACGGGAGCCAGTCGAGGATTGGTATAGTCCTACAGAGACGTGGAGTCGGCAAGGTCTTTGAGCAATATCATGAGCTGCCCTTTGTCCATCTGGAACCTCACCCACAGGGCAGGGTCATTGGCTCCATGCCGAATTTAACCGTCACAAAAGGTAAGCCAATTGGTGTGGAGGAATCACACAATGCTCTTTGCTAACTTACTTCGCCCAGTTTCCTTCAAAGAAGGCGATGCCCAGTTTCAGCGTCTGCAAGTTGCATTGACAGAGACGTATCCAGCAGCACGAGGGAGCCCCAAGCTCTTCGTCACCCCGCTAGTTCAGCCCCCGAATCTTCACTATACGCTCGGGACCTCGGAGCTGGTTTCGGACGACTCTCACATTGTAGATAGTGATGTCGGAGTATTTGTGGTGGAAAACGAAATGTCGCGGGGTTTCTTCCTCATATGGGGCTATGGGCAACTAGACGAAGACGCCACCATGGAGGCGGACACCAGGTCTGAAGGCGTGAAACATATCAAGCCATGGTGTCGAGTCCTCCCCTGGAAGGGGGCTATACCCGGGGCGTCGCGGACCGAGGTGCATCTGCAAGGGGAGCCAGACATATTCGTGCTGGATCGCGATCCCGTGGAACTTTTCTCAGCCCGAGAGACGTTTGTGGAGATGATGAATCGGTTCCAGACCAAGCGCAGCGACGGCCGCCTCATAGACCTGGGAGACGTCGTGGTCAGGGCGACGTTCCGGCCCAACACATTCCTAGGCTACACGCAGTACAGCCTTGTGGTTGAGATTGAGCCAGCGCGCGCGCAGGGGCGAGGCCCAGTAAGAGTGCCGATGGGATATCCGTGGAAGAGGAAGCGGGCTTGGTGGGAGCGCTTCAGCCCGCCACTGTTGATGATTTCGGCCAAGAAGAAGGCGACCCGGTGGTGTTAGTCGGGCTGGTGCAAATTAGCTGTCAGACGCTCAGTCCAGCCGCCTCGCAATGGTGTGGCTCAGCGCACGAAGGCTTGAGGGAACTCGCCAGCTGAAAAAGTAATAGATAACTGTTAATTATAGCATGCGAGACGAGGATACCCCTTCAGCTGGCGGGAGCTCAGACCTTTTCTTCGTCTGTTCTGTTTCTACGACACATGGGATGCATTTGGGTTTGGGTCGGAGGCAAAGCGTTGAATTGCAATGGCAGCGGTCATCCAAGGGAGCATAGCCTATTGCCGCATTTGGGGAGAGCATCAGGGTTAGGTTAGTGTTAGCATGCGTTCTCGCAGGGGCTTACGAGGACATTGGTCCGGATTCAAGCTAAATTCATCCTGTCAATCGGGTCCGCCGGTCCTCCAGCATTTGTGAACGCCGAAGCGGTCCAGGGGAACTCGGAGGCTCAGGTAGCCGAGTCCCCCCCACCACCGATGACCTCACCCACCGCCAGGGGGAAAAAGGCAGCGTCATGGCAAGCGGCGCTGGGCCAAGAAAATGGCACCGCGACTGCAAGACGAAACCACCTGTTTCACCCTGCCAAGGATATTTCCTTCTTTGCTGTGTGATAGTCGCAAGGCCGTCAACTCACAGAGCGACGCGCGCAAGCCACTGAGACGGCCTGCGTCACCTCATGCTTGCGTGGAGTGGCGCGGGCTCTCTGGCTTGTCTGGGCAGCAGCGCAACACGCAAGTCCCAAGCCCGCCAGAGCGTCTCCACCGCATCATCCCGGCGAGCGCGCAGCCCGTATTTCCAAGTTGGAAGAGAACCTAACCCTTTGGCTTTCCCCAGCTACCCAGCTAAGTTACCCAGCGCGGCCAAGCCCCAGCTAGCGTCGCCACCCTGTTTCCCGGCCCGCCGTTGGAGGCGCCCCTCCGGTCCAGGTCCAGCTTTGGGGACTTTAGGCCATGGCGCTTAAATGCAGCTGTCCTCTCACTCAGCACACAAATTCTTCTCTAGTACGACAACACGAGCAAGACGTTGCAGCAGATCAACTTCGAATCCGAACATGGGAGATCCTACACGCGAGGAGCCCGCCCCCAGGCCAGCGGCCTCACCTACTGCCGGCGAGACGGAACAGGCCCCGCCACTCCCGGCCAGACCCCCGCCGCCGTATGTCTTCGACGCCGCCGACGACGTGAACCACAACCGCAGTCACAACCATGGCGACAACCACAGCGACAACCAGAGCAACCATAGCAGACAACGGGATCCCTCACCGAGCCCGCAGCTATCGCCCAAGCCCGCCGAGTTCGCAATCCCCCGCAAGGCCGTGGCCTCGGGCTCTCGCACGCCGTCGCTGACGCTCGAGATCAACACGTCGCAGCCCGAAGACTTCGAGGGCGAGCTCGCCACCAACAACGAGCTGCCGTCCCGAGACACGCTCCGCAAGATCGGAAACTACATCGTTCTAGATCGCGACGGCAAGACACACCCCTTCAAGAGCCTCTTCACCGGCAGCAATGTCGCTCGCCGCGTGCTCCTCATCTTTGTCCGCCATTTCTTCTGTGGCGTAAGTTGAAACGACTCCGCCCCATGCTGTGTCGTGATGTTCCGCGAGACTGACGACAATTGTTTGCAGAACTGCCAGGAATTTCTCCGCTCCCTCTCCGAGGCAGTCACCCCCGATGCCCTCCTCCGCCTCCCCGTTAGCACTTTCATCGCCGTCATCGGGTGCGGCGACCCGGCCCTGATCGACATGTACGTCTCCGAGACGAACTGCCCGTTCCCCGTCTACACGGATCCCACCCGATCCCTCTTCCAAGCCCTCGACATGACCAACACGCTCGCCATGGGCACCAAGCCCGCCTACATGCGCAAGAGCATGACCCGCAGCATCATGGAGAGCGTCGTCCAGGGCATCAAGCAGATCCCCGCCGGAAACGCCCTCAAGTCGGGCGACCAGCGCCAGGTTGGCGGCGAGTTCCTCTTCGAGCCGCGAGACCTCGTCACGCCCGTGTCCACGCCCCGCGCGGAGAAGACGCAGCCCGTCGGCGCTTTCGAGGAGCCGTCAGACAAATGGGCGACAAACGGCAAGGGTGCTGATCACCGCGAGGACGAGGAGAAGACGGTGACATGGTGCCATCGCATGAAGACGACGCGGGATCACGCTGAGATTTCCGAACTCATCGAGGTGCTTGGCCTTCCGGCTGTCAGGGTGGCACCACAGGTCCAACGGCAGAGCTCAGGGGGAGGGCCATCGTCGGCAACGTCGCAGACGAGAAAGGGAAGGGGACACAGCATGGCGGAGCAGATTCGCAAGCTGAGCGCCGAGCAAAGTCGATCTCCGCTGGCGTGAGTCGACCGACGGTGATGGTGTGTTTTTGGTCACAGCGCTGGAGTAGGATGTGTTTTCCCCCTTTCAAAGTATCTATGCATCAACCCGCCGGTTCTCAGGCCCGGCTTTACAAACAATGGAATCCATAGGTGTTTAGAAGTGATATCCCCAAATGTTCAACATGGAAATTGTCTTTACCCTCATCTACTCGTGCACCCAGCCTCCATCCTCCCGGCTGTGGATGACCTCGTCGATCTTGAGCCGGGACTTGAGAATCTCATCCCCATTGACCAGGTCATTCTCTACCGCTCTACGATCTCCCTCCTCGATGTCCTTGACGATCCCCGCCCGAACATGCCGCTCCCGCAGCCTCCGCCTCGCCACCTCGTAGTCCACCTCGACAAACCACAGCTCATCGAGCAGCGCCGCGGCGTCGCGCCACACATCGCTGTCCAGCGCAATGTAGTTGCCCTCGAGCACGACGATGCGGTGCTGCGGCAGGACGGCGATGTCGTCGTCCTTGGGGTCCTTGACGGCGTGGTCGAAGGACGGCGCAAGCACGGGCGCCGAGGGGATCGGGACGGCGCGCAGGGCGCTCACGAGGCCGAGGAACTTGGGCGCATCGAAGGTGAAGGCGGCTCCGCGGCGGAAGTGGGCGGTGGCTGGGTCGGGCATGGCGGAGAGGGCGGCACGTGTGAGGTGGAAGCCGTCCATGGGCACGAACGTCGCTGGGAGAGGAGCTGATGGGTTGGCAGCGGCGGCATGGGCGTTGAGGCGGTTGGTGATGATTTGCGAGAGCGTTGTCTTGCCTATCATGGCAGGTGAGCGAGTTGGATCATAGGCAATGGTGATGAGTGTTACCTGAACCGGGTATGCCGGCGACGCCAATCACTATGTCAGAGTTAGCAACCCTTCTCATCAATATGAAATAGACCATCTCTCCCAATTCCCCCTTCATCGACAGCCATCCTCAAGATAGCTCTCATGACGCCCCGGAGCCCAACACCCAACGTGACCAAGTACGCATCAACTTACACAACCGTTGATCCTGCGGCATCTCCACATACCGCTTCCACGCCTTGTCCACGAGTTTCTGAACCTGGTCTTCCATTTTTCGTGCTCAATTCGTATCTGGTCTTATGTCACCAGTGAAGATGTCACGTCGAGACAGAGTCGCTCTTCGTCATCCAGCTGCCCCGCGTTAGTTCGTGCCCCACGTCGCTGCAACAGGGTCCCCCCACTTCCGAGATATCCCTGCCAGTCGGTGATGTCAATATCGACTAATTGAAGCACGGCCATGTGTGTGATCGTAAACTGTTTCAGAGTAGAGAGTTGAAGTTGATCATTCCACAGCATTCTGATTAGCGTTTCTGAGATCGTAGTGTACGTTCGGCCGGTTGGGCTTTGCCTTCCTGTCACGTTCTGTGTGTTTGTCAGCGGTAGCCTTCTAAGAAGACGAAGTCTCTGACTCAGTAGTCAGTATTGAAGGCTAGATCTTCCAAAAATTCCGCCCAGTCCAGATATTCTATTTCCAAAGATTTTTGTACTAAGAAAATCTTGTCATTGTTTTCATAGTCAGTGGTGATACAAACGCAGCCAAGTCCTCCACCACACCACTAACCATTGGTGGGGCCGCCTCCCTCTCGCCTTCGCAAATTCCTCAAATTCTTCAAATTCAACAGCCCTCCACATCACGCAACTCGCCGAGGCCACAATCTCCCGACCATGGACGACGAAGAAAACGGCCTCTTCAACATCCAGGTCTCGGACGCCTCCGATGACGAAGAGCGAGAGGCCAAGGCGGCCCGTCGTACCGGTCAGTCCGAGGAGGCCTGGAGCGCCATTCAGCGCGAGTATCTGCCCAAGGTTGAGAACGGTGACGTGAGTATTCCTTCAATCTCCAACTTGTAGACCCAGTCTACCTCAGAAATAAAGCTCATATCGGGTAGATTCACGAGACAATCAAGCTGCCCATCAGCTCAGGTGCCTCAAAGCAACACATTCAAGAGCTGATCCACGCCGTCGAGGAGTTGTACTTCTTCCGCAAATATGACCGTGCTGTGCAATTCATAAGAGACGCCCTATCTAGCAGCGACGGCCTAGATACTGACACCCGACAACTGCTGGCTACATATCAAGACAAGTGTCAAATGAAACTCAAGGCTCAAGGGTGAGACGGACGGACCACTCCCTAAAGAAGGAATGGGGACATCACAGCGGGAACAAATCTCTGCGAAGTCGATTGAGTATATCTATCTCTGGTATTACCTGACTGATCTTGTAAACTCTTAAATCGGGAGGTTCAGAAAGAACCACAACCAAGTCATCATCAGCCATTACTCCATTCTGCCCATTCCTTCACCAAATATCTTGATCTCCAACGATAAGCGTGAGGTGTGGTTTTCGATGACGGCGTGTGTCGTGTAGATAGCATGGCTCATTTGTACATTGGAATCGCCTACGGGTCGAACTCCCTCCATGGGATTTACCTTGCCTTGTTGCGCCAGAGGGTTGAAGGTGTCAGCCGCGGTGTAGGCATTGCCTAGTGGGAAGCTTTGAATCCTGCGAAACTTCCCCGAAACTGGGCTGGCTTGGTCGCATAGCGAGACTCACTCAGACCCTGAAGTAAGGTACCAGTGTTGCTCCCCGAAGTAGTCCGTTGACCACCACCAGCCGACTTGGGGTGCGTATTGTTCGACTGAGTGACGGGCGGCTTCCAACCACCGTGATAGCTGCTTTGAGTGCCGGTTTGCGTGTCAGCACGAGCCCAACTAGAATCGGCCAGGCCCTTGGTAGGGCGACGCTGGGTAGAAGTCTTCGAGGGCGCAGGCTTGGCTTCAACAACGGCCGGGTGCTCAGTGTTGCTCATCGGGGTGTCGTGATCTTCCTTGATGCTCTTCTGCACCTTAGATTCAACCCTGGGAATATTCATCTTCGTGGTAGTATCGATTCTTTCAAGGACCGACTTCGCGAGCACAGCTGCAGACAGCGGAAGACCCTTAGTGGCGTTCCAATCGTTGGGGACAACTGCATTCGACTGAAACTTAGCAATAGCCTCGGGGGAATACCTCACGGGTCCCATATTTTCCACCAGAGCCTTGGTACCGCGGACAGCTGCATCATGAGCCTCCATCTTCTGTTTTTTCCCATGGCCGTGGAGGCGGAGATGCATCTTGATCTTGATTTGAGCCATGTTGCGGAGGACGGAAGTGAGGTTTTCTTTGATGTCATCATCGAAATCCCTCATAAATCCATTGGTGACCCAGTATTCGATTGCACCATCCTCAATCCCTTGAACAACATTCTCAATGAGATGGTCTTTTGGTGTATACTTGGTGACAACCTCCTCAATGAGGTGAATGATATGTTCCACTGCGTTCTGAAGGGATGGAATCTTGGTGTTCTGGACTTCTTCAAACCCACCAAGATCAATGAGCGTTTCTTCGATTCCATTGGAAATAGAAGAAAGGTCATTGAAAGCAGAACTTGTAGTATTGACGGTCGCCATGGTCTGAACGGCCTCGGTAGGTTGAATAACTTCGACGGGCTGACTGGTTGAGACGGTCTGCATTTGAGAGACTACCGACACGGTATTCTTGGACGTCGACTCCAGACGCTCCTGAATATCTTGGATGAGTGTCTTGAACTTTCTGGTCTCTTTGAGATCAGTAAGTCGTAGGTAGTAGTCCCCTTTATCACCATGAAGTTTCAGCCTGCAAAACTGTGCATCCATGACTGGGGCATCAAACTCCGACATTTTGTGGACACGCTTTCTTGTTGGGCCTGAGAGCTGGAGCTCAACGTCTCTCTTCTTTGGGAACAGCACAATCTTGAATTCCACTTCGAAGCATTCAATCTCGAGCTTGGAGGGGACCACCTCACATCGTCCACTGGAGAGTAAGTAGACATCAGCATGACGTTTTCCCGGCGGCGGCTGATTTTTCATTTTGAGGCGTGTTGGCCTTTGCTGTGTATCAGTCTCATCATTTGTCATGGACTGAGCTCCGAAGGTTGTTGGACTCTGTGTTGAATGGCCAGACGCAGGGCCAGGTGTCGGGAGGACCGGGTTCAAAGTGGGAGCAAGCTTAGGTGGCCCCCATTTGGCCTCGATAGGTGGCACGAGCTCCTTGGGATTAACTATACCATCAACCTGGGACTTCTATTCCTGGTTCACCGGTTTGAATTCAATCTGGTCGGTAACATCTCTGCCCGGCTGGCCATTTGGGTGATAGTGCTTCGCCCGTTTCGCACTGGGAGATGGGCCGACAGGCTGAGGGGGAGCTCGAATATGTTGACGGGCGGGGCCAAAACTATCACCAAACAATCAGTTAAGAAAATTTGACCTGGGAAAGCACACATACGCTCTAGTAGAGGCAGTTTCGAGGATGGCCTTGGTGACCTTCTTCGCCCATGGGCGGGCGTTCTCGACGCGAAGCCCCTCGATCTGCCGAGCCTCTTCATCATCGAAATCAACTGCACATGTCATTAGCGTGACCCATCAATTCATCCAAGTGTTTGGCTTACCGGCCCATTTGCTATTCAGCTCTTCTTTGAGCTTAGAAGCGTAGTGGCTCGTTCCATTCCTGCCACCAGGTTGGTACGAAGGCCCTTTCTTCTCGCGGTTACTAAGGGGCAGCTCCTCTTGGCGAATGCGGCTGAGATCAGCCTGTTAAATAATCAGCTCTGTGCTAAATCTGCATTGACGACAAGGACAGGAAGGATGGTGTGGTGGAGGTGAGGCAGGCTAAGTGGGAACAAGAACGTTCCAGTGCCACCCAAGACTCAGCACTTTGGGTATCGGTAGCATAAACCTTGAAGGGAAGCTGACCCAGAATAATGTGCTTGAGGTAGAGGAAAAGAAACGTGGTTGGGCTTGATGTGGCAGCAGAATGAGGCAATCTTACCATGCAGGCCGCCTCAACGGCGCGAGGATCGATGTCATTCATCGTGATCTCAAGTAGAGACCGGGACCATGCAACAAATATTTAGGGTTGAAAGAAGCCTCGCTGAAGTCGCCTTGTGGTAGGTTAAGTCTTGCGAAGTAACTCGGGTGGTGGTGGTGTTGTGAAAAGTGAAGGTGGTTGGTTATGCGGAGAGGGGGCGAGTTTTTTTTGTTTTGGGTGAGGACTGTCACCTAGCAACTAGGGCAACCAATACCCTAAAACCGCGTTCTAGAGTAGATCAGGTGATTCAGAAATCGAATCCTCAGGGCTGGGCCAGTCATGTGAAATGGGTGAGTGGCAGAGAGTCGACGTTTGTGTTTTGGGACAGGGAGAGCCAAATGAAGCCTGAAGAAAAGGAAATGTGATTTCATCCAGTAGCCTCGAAGGAAGATCCAGCCCAAAGATTCACGTTGATAGACCAATGGAAGCAGTGTCCGCAAGTTGTTCCTTCTTCCAATGTGTTTCTTCCGTTCTGGTTGGTCCTTCCATGCAGAGATGGCAGGTGCGCGACGGGAACCTGCGGCGGCACAATGCAAGGTGATTTTGGTTGAATACAGCAAACAGGCACCGTTTATGAAGCAGAATTGGATCTTTTATGATCGTCATGAGAGGGTATCAGGCCTAAGACTGCCCTCGGCTGATGATTGCCAAGTTCGTTGTGCTGTTCGAAGAGGGCATCCGTAACAGTTGCATACACACTGGGTCCACAGGGAACTGCCCTAAAATTTAGCATCTGGCTCTGTGGTGCATCTTATCCCTTTCATGTGGTGTTTTTATTTGGGAATAGCGGATCTCGAAGCTGCAGGTGAATCTGATCTTGACAGCTGGCGGAGATGTTCTGTCGTCGCCCCGCCCTGGCCTGCCCCGGTCCATTTTCTCCCGCCTTAGCACTGGAGACGAGTGCCTACCGACGCATTAGCTCCCATATCTTCTCCAAAATACGTTGTATTGTAACCTCGGAGAGACGATCCTATCCTCGCCCAGGTGGTGTTGAGTCCTTTCTCATCCAGTCATCCACGATGCTCGTATAGATGGCTTCCTCCTCTGCGCCTCGCTTTGTCTTCAACAGAACTCTGTGTTACTTCTACATCACGAGTTTGCAGAAAATCTTGGGCTTGTGTCACACCCTGCATCTTAGTTTGCTTCCACTCCCTCTTCGATCCAAATGCTAACGGGATGGAATTACTACAGCTAAGATCATCTCAATAACGCAGTCTGCCAACACGATACTCTCTCCGAGCCCAAAAAATACCCCCTGTCGATGTTCAAGCCGCGAAGTACTTGACGACAAAGTTCTCCAGTGAGATCAACTTGGTCTGGTCGCCAGACTCACCCCTGGCCTCTGCAGCCCTGGCCTTCAGCTCACCAGCGGTGACCACGTCGTTGGACGCACCATAGTACAGGCCTCCCGAGTGCTGGCAGAAGCCGAACATATACTTGACTGTATCGAAGGCCCCGACGCCATATGTCTCCATGGACTTCCAGTCCTCGATAGCCACGAAACGCGCCTTCTGGCCGGTGACTTGCTAGGCGTTAGCGACCGTGCTCGGCGGAAACAAGGCATCTTCAGAGCATACCTTTTTGGAAATCGGACACGAATTTATCCGTGGTCTCACTAGCACTAATGGCTTGCACCAGGCGCCCGTTGTACTTCTCTGGGGCAAGGAAAACACCATGGACAATGTCACCATAGTCCTCAATGATGGAGATGAAGGGGATCTCCTCGTTACCACCCCAGCGAGGGACTTTCAGAGTAAGGTAGCCCTCTTCATCAGCATCGAATGGGAATCCTCCCATGACGGGAGCAATCTCCTTAATCAGGTGGTTCTCCATGTACCAACCGGGGCTGACAATGTTGACAGTCGCGAAGACGCCCTTGCTCTTGGCATACTCTCCGATCTCGTGCTTCTCTGTTACGGGTTAGGTTGGGAATCAAGAAGATTCGGAATCGAAAACATACCATCAAAGGCCGCATTAGGTACATCTCCATTGGTGATCTCGGAGGCGGACTCCATGCCGCTGTAGACGAAGTGGCGGACTCCAGCCTCAGCAGCAGCATCAACAATGAGCTTCCCCAGGTCAGTCTCGGTAGGGCCACCAGGTTGGTTCACAGCCTGCCAAGTGTGTCAGTATTCTTCTTCTTGTTAGTCAGACACCAAAAACTTACAGGATCGTCCGAATTAGTGTTGACAAAGACTCCCCAGCTTCCCCTGAAGGCCTCAATGACCTGCTCCTTGACAAACCCATCGGCCTTCACAACTTCTACACCCTGAGAAGCAAGGGCCTTGGCCTTGTCGGAGTCCGGGTTACGAGTAATTCCTCGGACGGAAAATTCTTTGTCCTTGTTCTGGACAAGGGAGCTGGCGACGCTGCCGCCCTGAGTACCGGTGGAGCCGTACACAGTGATGAGCTTGGAGGAAGACATTGTGGGAGAGTGCAAGGGATTGTTGTAAGTGTTGGTAGGAAGAAGAGATTGTTCTTTGGAAGGCTTGCTTGGATGTTGATGTTCTGCTTGCTAATATCTCTCTGCAGTCTGGCTACGATGGTCATTATATACTCCGCGACGTCTTGCTCCTCGCCATGATTCAAAGCCTCCTCTCCGCAACCCCTCATGGAACCCAATACGAGACATACGGAACGCGTCAACAATTGGTAATCACAACGAGCCGATGAGTCCAGCCATGGTGGACAACGACCTCAAGACCACCATGCCAAGCATACAACTCCGCAGCCCACAGTATGGTAGGTAACGGTTTAAGGTGTGGGCCGCGCGAGGCACCCGACTCACTATCCAGATCAGCCGCTAAGTACTGAGTTGAGAGAACAATGAGCCAACCAGATGCTCACAGGCGATTTTCTCATCATTTTTGGGGCCACGCAATCCACAGACCCCTATGGCGGTTGTGGCTTGCATGCCAAGGCCAGCTGAGCATGCGAATGCGAGGGTGCGAGAAGCGATTATTAATTCCGCCCTACACCACCGGATCCCCAGCTGAGGAGGGGCAGTCAGTGGGATAACTCTTCGCATTTCTTTTAGCGGCGGAGCGGACTTTGACCATCGACAGACGGAGCTGTGTCTGAGGCTATTCGGGCTTCAGCTATGTGTGCCTGCATTGATCGCTTCTTGTGACCCAGGAGATTATGCGAGAGGGATGCAAAAGTTGTGCAGCGGGTGAGACATTGGGCTCTGATGTTATGGCAGTAATGGACTGCGCCGCTACGGAGAATAAACTTGGTAGACTGCAATTAACTCTAAATGGACTGAAAGCTAAGAGCCACCTCCAGATTATCGCACCACAACTTGTCGCTGGTCATCCAAACAAGCGTTGATATATCTATTCTGAGCAATCCGTTTCCATCAAGCAACACATCACGTGATGCTCAATCATCAGCTCATCCGAGCTGATACGGTCTGGTGGTCTAGCGGTATGATTCTCGCTTAGGGTAAACCCTATAGCATAGCTTGCGAGAGGTCCCGGGTTCAATCCCCGGCCAGACCCTTTCTTTTTGCATTTTTGGTCAATTCTTGGGCTGGGTTTTGTGGTTGACAGAGACTTGCTCCAAAGCGAGGCGCTGTCGTGCATATCTTCTTTTATGCTGCTCGCTTGGATGCAGGAACAGTGTGCGCGATTGGTCCGTGCGTCTCCGCTTGAGGGAGAATTCACGTGGGTGCCCCGTACATACGTCGTGTTAGGTCTGTATCCGTAGGCAGGCAGTAAGTAAGTAGTAGTAGGTAGGTAGGTCAGTCAATTATTGTATGGATGTGAGGGTCAATTGCTCGCTCGCACTGCAAAACTCATCTAGTTCCCAAAGGCATAGCTATATATGTGACTGTCCGGCACTTTGTTGAAAGGTCGCTGTCATTCATTGACAGACAAAGTGGGACAAGTGTAGGGCTGCCGGGGCCAATGTTCAGTCATCAATTCTCCGAGCACATATGCTGTTGACACTGATTTCGGCCTGCTTCGCTCTTCCCGGACGATCGATTCACACGGGTCGAATTCCCCGAGTGATTTACATACAATTTATTTTAGTCCGTCAATTTGTATTCAACTTGATGATTGCATCCTGGGGGCTTGGATTTGGATACTGAATGAACGTCGTGGGAGTTACAGGGTAGCAGGGCATCCATATTACTGTGGATTATTCAGATCAACAGTCGTGATTACTGCTTGGTTACAGATTCCCTACACGTTCCGTACTAGTGGTATAAAGTTTTCGATAAAAAGTCGACTGCTTGAGAATGGCAACTAGTAACTGAATAAATGCGATTGAGTGAGATCCAATACAAGGCAGTAGCTAACTTCCATATTTCCACGACTCCCCATTCTACCAATTCACCTAAGAATCAACTACTATGAAAAAAAAGGGTCAACTCTGTGTTGGCCAAGATTGAACGAGGGGTATTAAAGAACAGAATGAACTAGCCCGGCCTTCCTTCACAAGCCTTCCCTTTATCAATGTCGCGAGTTGTCGGGCAATTCCCACCGCTGAGCTTGCTGATCCTGAATTGCGTGCGTGTACCCGGGAGGAGGACTCTGCGACTGTCCATGCAGCTCCGGGGGTCGGCCCTCTCCAGAAACCTCGACACGTGGGCTCTCTCCGTCCATCTCCGGGCGCCAGGCGGTGTCGCCCCTGACCTCGTGGTGTCCTGGGACCGCGATCGGGGGGCTCGGTGTTACGGTAGGAAAGGGTTTGATCTCCTGGCCGCCAAGTTCGCGCTGGACGCCATCGCCGGAGAGTTCGGTGGTCTTTGAGAGAGGGGAAGCGGCGGCGGAGACGGGAGAGACGGTGGAGCTGCCAACGGGTTTTCGGACAACTGGTGCAACACTCATCGGAGGGGGTGCAGTCGAGGTGTCGCTGGTGCCCGCCTCCTCGGACGGCTGGGTACCCGGAGCGAACTTCGCGTTGTTGCGTCTCTTCCTCCAGAACCACCAAAGCAAAGCACCGCCCAGGATAGCTACCACAGGGACTGCGACGCCCACGCCAATTTTTATAGAGGAGCTGTCATCCGAATCGTTGATGTCAAGGCTCACGGGTCTTCCACTCGAGTCCACAAGGACGGTCGTCGTCTGTTGGACGGTTACTAGAATCGCCAGTAGTTAGCATCGTCACGGTCCATCACAGACACAGGCACAGTACCTGGACCAAAAGCAAAGGCACCGTCGCCATGAGCAGCATGAACTTACCCCATGACTTGGTGGCCCCCGCGCCCCCCTCAGTGGTTTGGGTAACAATCGTCAGCTGCGTCGTCGTTGCGACAGAGCCAGAGTCAACAGTGCTGCTGGGTTCGGCATCGACACTATCGCTCTCGCTGCTGCTGTCGCTGCTACCCGTGGATGAAGGCTCCGGCTCGGTAGTTGCCTCGGCAGGGTTGTACCAGTTTGTGGCACCGGGTTGTGTAAACCCGGCACCCATGCAGTAGGATCCATAGATGGACTGCATGGAGCTGAGGTCGAGAGTCAAGTCGCCCTTTCCACATTTCGACGAAGCGCACTTGGACATCCAGTCGTCTGCGATGGTTGCAGACGCTGCCTGGGTTGCACAGTAGCAGTTGTTCTCGTAGGGGTTATCGCAGCCCATGGCCTCACCCATGTCGCTGACGAGGGTGTAGTACAGACACTGGCTGATACAATCATGACCCTCATCGATGGCAGCCGAGATACTGACCGTCTCAGCAGCCCTTACAGAGGACTGCAAGAGAAGCAGAAGGATTGAAAAGAGGGGGAGTCGGCGCGCCATTTTTGGGACTTGGTCTTTCACCGAGGTCACAACAGTTGATATTCAGGTGAGGGAGTTGTTACCATGAAGGTCGGTGAAGACAAGAAACTATTGAGAAAAGCAACACAACAACGGGGAAGGGAGCGACTTAAAGAGCCCACGAGGATCCGCCCGTAAGATTCTTGGCTATGCGGGCAATCATTGTGCCGCGTCTTGATGCTTCACTCTTTCAGCTCGCGATCGAGTATGGTATAGTCTCGCTGGGGTGGCAGGCAAGCAAGCAGCGATGCTACGGTTATCGTACCCAGGATGGGTGAGGTTGGGTCGAGAGTTCCAGGGGTGGTCAGCGTCTCATTGGCCGCTTTCGGGAGGTAAAACTGCATCGACGCCTTGAAAGTGCATGAGCTGATGGATTTTGACTGGGGGCCGGAAGCTAATCGTGGACTTAAAACGTCTAATCCTGCGAGTGCGTTGGTCTCGACCAGTGGGGACTGTCCTTGGGTGGGTTGAGAGCCAGGGAAGCCATGCCGTGACACTATCATGGGCGAGCTGAGCTGGGACGATCTTCTACCCGGGCGGCAAGACCAAACAAAAGAGTGGAAGCCAAGATAACCTGGAGGAGGGATTGGTCGATCAACTTAGACGGGCGAGGAAATGAGGAGGCCATCTGCAGCAGCCATCTGCACCCGACTCCCCGCAAATGGATATGAGGATAAAGATGGTGACAGGCGTGCAGATGGATGGGCTTGAAATGGAACATCTCTGTCACTGATTGGCTGAGACTGACACTTGTAAGCCACGGCCCCTAGAATATTTTATGAAATTAGGTCTGTGCCCACATAACAGATTTTGAAGCTGCTGGAGATGGATAGACAGGCGCCGCCAAGGCTGGCTATTAGGAGTTGCAGCAGTCTAGTGAGGGTGGACCGTCACATGGCTTGAGCATCCCCAAAAGGTGCAAGTGTGAGACGGGGTCCCGTGGTGGGGAAATGTCTCCAATCAGATGCCATCTCCCCCGCGCCAGCTTGGACAGAGTCGTCGTTGGATGCAGCAACCATCTCAGTGGATGGTCACATCGAGAGATTTTTAAGGTCGAGATAGATTTCGGAAGCTAAGAAACCTTAAAGGTGGGCGACGAAGCGTGGCGGCAAGCCGTGCTCTTTGGCGTGATCCACCATTTCTGATTCGATGCCGAACATGTTGGTGGAGGAAAGCTGGTTAACTAATGTAGATGCTCGAACAGTGGTTGCTGGACTTTGTCAGGGTGGGAGTATACCGGTAGACATATTATCTTGCCACTTGTTGTGCAGCGGGGCCGTACCAAGAGATTGTTGATGCCGTGTTGCCGCACAGCAAGATAACCAAGACACCAGGAGGCGCTTGCTGGTGGTGCAGCGGGAAAAGAAAGGTGCAACGGTCAATGCCAGGGCGGAATGATACGCGCCTATTCCTATTCGTCTTTGTGTTTCTTGCTGGGGCAACGGATACGCGAGGTGGGGTTGCACGGCCGTCAGCCCAGTCAGTCAGTGGACGCCCATAATGATACCGTACTACAGTGCCATGCTCGGTAGGTACGCACTCCACAGACGCCCAGATTGGGATGATGACGAGAGTGGAGGCAGGATTTTCCCCTAATTAGAGAGCTGACTGTATGATGAATATGATCGAAGACAGAGATGAGATTGTGGAGAACAGTGTATGTGGCCGGATCTAGAAGGGACTGCGAGAAGCGAGGCATGATGCCAACCCCCCCTGGGAGCGCTGTGAGTATCATCAGAGACACGGATGAGATGGCATGGAAAGCAAAGATTCAAGAAAGCAAGGTTGGGTGGGCTAGGAACCAAGTGCCGGATTGTGGCGAGCCGGTCATCCATTTCCCAGAGTGGCGGGCAGGTTCGCTCGCATAGTCGTGGCGCAGTTACCCGATCCATGAATTGTGGCGGGATTGGCGATTTGTTGTTATTTTGGGACCAGGCATACAGGGCTCTCTGACTTCCCCCCTCGAGACAGTGGTATGGGGAGGAGGCGCAGGCAGGATGACTGGCGCGAGAGCCCTGATAAGCCCGATGTCAGTCGTGTAGAGCCCGGCCCGCAGCTATTGGGCGGATGGAGTCCGACTTGCAGAGCGAGTCCACTGGGCGATTGGCGAACTGCCAGAACGCCTTGCCTGACTTGAAGCTGGTGGAAGAGCCTGGCTGAACTGGGCTAGGCTGTAGGTCTGGACGGGGCTCGGCCGGGGACTAAGCACGAGCTGGGCCTGCAGGGTCAAGCTATGGTGCGCGAAGGCTTGGGCTGGGCTTATGGCTGACTGCTGATGCTGGGGGACGGGGGAATGGCAAGGCAAGGGAAAATCAATATTACTGCGGTGCCCTCGTATTATCGTGGCTGCTCGTCTTCTTCTTCCTCCTCTTTTCCCTCCTCGCCTCCGCTGTCCGTGTTTCCGCATCTCCAGTCGCCTGCCCGATCTTTGGGTACTCGCCGCTGATTACAGGGAACGCTGCCCCCCGTAACAAGGCACTCCCCCGCGGCGCCGTCTTTCCGAACACTGAGCCACCCCCGTTGTGCGAGTGCCAGCGACCCGAGCGACGTCACACTCGCCCGCCAAAGCGCAAATCATCCCCGAACGGACCCAAGCCGGACTCGCGGGAATCCCTCACGGGCCTTTGCATTGCATTGGCAAGTGGAAACGGGGTGGTGATCATCCGAGCCAGCGTCTGAAACAGGGAGCCGTGTCGCCAAGAGTGTCCCGCCAAGAGTGTCCCTTGGAATTAATTGCCATCTCCCGCCGCGCATCCTTCCCACCTCCCACACCCCCCACACAGAGTCGCCGGGCCACTGAGCTTGCCGGAACCACCCAGCTTCGCCCCCCAGTGCCAATCCCCAAGCGCAGCGCCGCGGCCTTCTGTAACATTTTCATCAGCTTGAAACCGCAGCTTTCCCTTCGTCCTCCACGCCGCACGCCGCAACCCGCAACCCGCACTCCGCTCTGCATCGTCAAGCCGTTGCTCCTGCTCCTGCTCCTGCCGCTCGCTCATCGCCCGCAGTGCCGTTGTCTTGCGATCCAGCGCTCGCAGCTCCTTTGTTTGAGACTCGCAGGAATCAACAGCGCATTGCTGCTCCTGCAGGCTCCCGTTCGCTGGTCTTTGTCGCCTGGCCTTTTGGCGCGACGTCAACAACGCTCCTCGATACGACAGCGCTGGTCCCTGCTCCTGGCAACCTGGCAACCTGGCAACCACCGAGCGCCCTCTCTCACGACCTCAACGTCAGCAAAGTCTCAGACTCTTAGCCCGCACCAACCACGCACCATTCGTTGAAGCAGCGCCTTTGGGTGCGCATTAACTCTACCAGCCATGTCGTATAATCGCTTAGGCAAGTCCACGACGTCCCCCATGACCCCTTCCGTCGTCATCTGGCCCCCCTTTCCCATCCTCTGCCCCAGACGAGACCCCTCCACTCTTGAGCACACGCCCCTGGTTGTTTGCTTCAGATTGCCATTTACCTTTGCCCGCTTTCTGTTTCCGAGCGGCGCAGTCGTGTCTGTTCGCCTCTTTGACTGCTCGGTTCCCTCCTGCACCTTGTCTTCGTCCCGAGAAAGCTTCTGTTGCAGGCTCAACTACGCTTGTGTGTGTGTTCGTGACGCGAACCACTGTGGCTGAGCCTACTCATAAGAGCGACTTACCTACTCTCCTCCGCCGGTAGACCTGTTTGGCCAATCGAGATCTAACATCCTACTCGCGCAGACGACGATTACTATAACGATCCGATGGATCAGCGCCAGCATCACGGCGCGCATAGGACCCCCTCACCGGGGAACCCTCTCCAACATGGCTATCAACTCGACGATAACCCTTATGGCCATCAACAACACTCGCAACCTCACCTTGATATGCCTGCGGCCAACGACCCCCACCGACTTGGTACTCCAAGCGACCACCTAAATCTCAATGCGGCAGTGCGTACATCCATCATCCTGCGACTCGGGTCGCAAACCATGCGCGATTCCGGCGCAGTGGCCAATATCATAAGCTAACACCTTTCCATAGCATTCGGTCGATAATGTGTCGAGCTATGGCCACAGCGACTACTCAGTGAATCCTGAAGCGCACCACGACGGCTACTACAACCAGCCCTACGAGCCGAATCCCCAAGAGCCTTACGATCAGACCTATGACTATGATGACCGCCGCCCAATGCTGCCTCACCAAGATTCCGATGCGCCCACCGAGCAATACCAGGATCAGCCATCACAGACGCCTGTCGGCGGAGGCATCAAGCGATGGAAGACAGTCAAGCAGGTTCTTCTCTACCGAGGCAACTTGGTTCTTGACTGCCCAGTTGCTCCAGTATTGCTTCAGCAGAACCCCCACGGCGAGCGCGACGAGTTCACCCATATGAGATACACAGCGGCGACCTGTGACCCCAACGACTTCCACGACGACAACTTCACTCTGCGACAGAAGCTTTTCAGTAAGCCCCGTCACACCGAGTTGTTCATTGTTGTCACTATGTACAACGAAGATGACGTCCTCTTCGCCCGAACCATGATTGGTGTCTTCAAGAACGTGGAATACATGTGCAACCGTCCCAACAGCAAGACCTGGGGCAAGGATGCCTGGAAGAAGATCGTCGTTTGCGTTGTTAGCGATGGTCGTGCTAAGATCAACCCTCGAACTAGGGCCCTGTTGGCCGGTATGGGTGTTTACCAGGAGGGTATCGCCAAACAAAAGGTTAACGACAAGGATGTGACGGCGCACATTTACGAATACACTACCCAAACCCACCTGCAGCTCAAGAATGATGTGGTTTCGCTCGTCCACCGACGTCAGCCCGTCCAGATTCTCTTCTGCCTCAAGGAGAAGAACGCCAAGAAGATTAACTCGCATAGATGGTTCTTCCAAGCTTTCGGCCGCGTTCTTGACCCAAACATTTGCGTCCTCATCGATGCTGGTACTCGACCCGGTGGCAATTCCATTTACCATCTCTGGAAGGCATTTGACCTGGAGCCTATGTGTGGTGGTTCCTGTGGTGAAATCAAGGCCATGTTGGGCACTGGCGGCAAGCTGCTATTGAACCCCATTGTTGCTGCTCAGAACTTCGAGTACAAGATGAGTAACATCCTCGACAAGCCCCTGGAATCTGCCTTCGGTTTCATCTCGGTTTTGCCCGGTGCTTTCTCTGCGTATCGATACGTCGCCTTGCAAAACGATAAGAATGGACAGGGACCTTTGGAGAAGTATTTCCTTGGTGAGACGCTACACGGCGGAAGTGAGGCTGGTCTCTTCGAATCCAACATGTACCTGGCCGAGGATCGTATTCTCTGCTTCGAGCTGGTCACCAAGAGAAACTGTCATTGGATCCTTCAGTACGTCAAGTCTGCCACTGGTGAGACTGATGTGCCCGATTCGGTGACGGAATTCATCCTTCAGCGACGTCGCTGGCTGAACGGCTCCTTCTTCGCGGCTATCTACTCCATCGTTCACTTCTACGACTTCTTCCGCTCCGATCACAGCTTCCTGCGAAAGTGTGCTTTCTTCGTCGAATTCGTCTTTAACACCATCAACATGATCTTCGCTTGGTTTGCTATCGGTAACTTCTTCCTGGTCTTCAAGATTCTGACAACAAGCTTGGGCGACGATACTCTGCTGGGTAGAGTCGGAGAGATCCTGGGAGTCGTCTTCACGTGGCTCTACGGCGTCTTTTTAATCACTTGCTTCGTTCTCTCACTCGGAAACCGACCTGGTGGATCTGGAAAGCTTTACCTCACTATGGTCTACTTCTGGGGGTTGCTCATGGTGTAAGTATATCCCTTTGCCACTCCGTAAGCAGAAGCTAATACCTCACAGATATCTCCTATTCGCCGCCATTTACATTTCAGTCATAACTATCAAGAACGACATGGCCAAGAATGATGGCTTCAATATCGAGGATCTCTTCAAGAACAAAGTCTTCTACATGCTCATCATCTCGGTTATGTCGACCTTCGGTATCTGGCTCATTGCCTCGATCATCATGCTCGATCCCTGGCACATGTTTACCTCATTGGTCCAGTACATGCTCCTGACCCCGACCTTCACCAACGTTCTCAACGTCTATGCCTTCTGCAACACCCACGACGTTTCATGGGGTACCAAAGGTGACGACAAGGTTGAGAAACTTCCTTCGGTCAGCACCAAGGATGGAGCGGGTAAAACCGATCTTCCCGACGAGGGCGATCTCAATGCGCAATACCAGCGGGAGGTTACAGTTTTCGCCTCAAAGTTTGTCGAAGTCAAGAAGGAGCCCACGGCTGCCGACCTTCAGGATAAGCAAATGGACTACTACAGAGGTGTTCGAACTGGCGTCGTTTTGATTTGGATGGTTACAAACTTTGCCCTCGCGGCAGTGGTCTTGAGTTCCGCTGGTCTGGAGAAGATCACCCCTGGATCCGATGACGAAGATGACGATGAAACGGAATTGGCCCGCTCCAACATTTACATGACCATTGTCCTGTGGAGCGTGGCGGGCCTGAGCGCCTTCAAGTTCATTGGCGCTATGTGGTTCCTCATTGTGCGCATGTTCCGCGGTGTCTAAGATGCACCATGGTTGCCTGCCTAGTGCTCAGATGCGAGGCAGGCGTGGCTTGTATTCTTTCGGTTTATACCCCGTTTATGAATAGATTCCCAGGAGTGGACACTGTGGTTCTGCACTGTTGGATCTTCGATTAAGTGTACTTTCATTGCGATAGTCAAGCTTCATGTTCATTTGGTACTGTTTGGAAGTAGCACTCCAAGGAATGGGATGGCGTTTGGATTGCCAAGCGGGTGGGTGCTTAGATGTATACACGTTAGTATGAAGAACATAACGACCTTGGCCTTAATTCTTGTTGCCGTGTGCTCATTCTCATTGTCGTGACGCAAAGCTGGCTACTTGACATATTTTTACAGTCTGCTTTCTCGCTTCAAGTCCGTTTCTCTTACAGTAAAGTCAAACATCTCATTGGACTCGACAGAGCTCTTCACCCTCATCTTATTTGCCGTCTCCACTCCCGCAACTGGGACTTGATACTCAAATTGCTTCCCTGGTCCTGGGGTCTTGCCGCCCGGAAGGGGATAAGGGAATGGCAGAAACTCTGGCAGAAGCCCGATCTGTCGGAGAACGCTTCCTTGGTCCCATGCAATATGTTCATGATAAAGTCTGTCGCCGCGGACATTTACTACTGCGGTCGTAGGTATCTCGACATACTTTCCTGTCGGTGGGATTCCAGGAATTCTGCATCAATGTCAGCTGGAAACTTTTCGAACAGTGACTGTTTAGACTTACAGCCAGTCACACTCTTTGTCATGAGTAAACTTGTAGATAAATTCGTCAACAACACGGTCAATGCCAATTGTTCTGCTAATCAGCTCGAGCTCCGTATCATCCGCGTTCTGGAAGATGAAATGGTTGGCATAGAAGCTGGTGAGCCGTTCCCGGCCAATGCCGCCTGTCATCTAAGAGGGAAAGCATCAGTGATGAACTATACAACGGAAGCTAATAAATCCTTACCGAGGGGATATGGTTCACGTAAGGCTCCTGGACCATGGTGGCCATTGTGTGGCCAACCGAGCGATCGTTAAACTCATAATGGGTGTGCTCATCCCAAATTGCTTCGAGATCGAAGTAAGGGCCTCCCACAAGCGGCTTGATGAAGGTCAAGTTTCGGGTGTGAGAGACGGCCTCAGCGGCGTAGTTAAACTCGGTGGTAAAGGGCGTAGCAAATTTATAGGATGATAGAGCGGGATAGAAATATTGAGTGAACTCGGGGCTTCGAGTGGGCAAGCCTGAGGAGTTCCCGGCCAAGTGAATAAGGACTGGAATGGAGGCTTGGCTTTGCTTCGCATCAAAGCCTTGGTTGGCATACACGATAGCTCCCGAAATCTCAGGGACTGAGTGGAGAGATGGGATGACCTGACTCCACAACTCTGCATCATAAGCTAAACGTGAGTGTTAGTGAAGAATCGGCTGAGAGCGCAGTTGCAAAGACATACCAACAAGTCCAATCTTGTCTGTGCTGTCGCACTTCTCATGCTCTTTCAGTGCGCTGAAAGCCGCCTTCAGAACGGCGGCGCCCGCAGCAAGGGCCGATGCTTGGATTTCTACAACAGCAAAACCCTCCTCGGCCCACTTGATAGAGGCCGATGGAACGCCCTCCTTGATGCTCAATTGGTCTGTTGAGTCGGCAGTGAGGAGAATCATGCCAGGGCCATGGCCGCGACGAGAAAGCGGGGCAAGCAGCGACACGCCCGATTGAAGCTCGGTAAGTTGCGTTTGCGGGAGGCCCGCGGGAGGCTGAGTGATGTCTGCATATAACATTATGAGGTGGTTTGTGAAGTCTTGGTTGATTCAATTGGAACTGGTGCACAGCACAACCTATACAGAGAGGTTTGGTGACGGTGAAGCTGTAATTAAACCCCCTAGAGGTTGGAAACACCGGATATGGCAGTCAAATGGAGTATGAGCTGTGCTACTCTAAACCCGAATCTTATCCCCTTATCAGGCTCCTTTATCGCCGTGGGTGCGTCAGCCGTGATCCGGTCACAGTGTGCTGCATGGCCACGTCGGCTAATGCACCGCCGTAAGGGTGTCCTGTCCTGCCGAGCACTGTGATAAAGAGGCGTCAAGCTCGCAAGTCGATAAGAGGGCGCCCAGTCAGCGTACCACTCTACATGTACCACTCTCCGACACGCTCTAAGGCGTACCACCCTACGGCCGTACCACCCTGCGACGTCCCACCCTGCGGCTTATGTACCACTCTACGGCTTATGTACCACTCTGTGATGGTGTCCGACGCCAGCCGGCCCACTGTCTGTGATGGGCAAAGCGCCCAGGCGGTCGGGTTTCAATTGCCGCGCCTGTCGTTGGTCGGCCGAGTTCCCCGGCTACGGGGCGACGGGGCTACGGGGTCTTTATCCGATAGCGGATGCTCGGTGCCCGGTCCGTGGTGATGGACAGCCCGTTGGCTTGTGGGCTCGAACTGGTCCAAATAGGGATCATGGCGTGAATAATTCCCATTATCGCAGTACTAAAATCAAACCCCACGATTATTTCTTAAACTTACCAGGATAAAATTGTTCAATCGACATCGACACCATGGCTTCTAACCCCCCTGGACCGTGCTGTGCGACTGGATTCCTCCATGAGTAAGTCATATCCCCACCTACTACAAACAACGCAGACTCACCTAAAAAATAGGGGAACTCCCAAAGGAAAGCTTATCACCATTGAAAATGGGATCCAAGCCTATTTGGCCACTCCTCCCGTGTCCAAGGCCCATGACGGAGTTGGACTCCTTTATGTGCCAGATATCATCGGCGTCTGGCAAAACAGCATGCTGATGGCCGACGCCTATGCCCTAGAAGGATACACTTGCCTCGTCTTGGACTTGTTCAATGGCGACCCGGCCCCTCTGAATTTGGAAGGCTTTGATCTCATGGGCTGGTTAACGAAGGGCTCGAGTGGTGATAACCCGCACACGAAGGAGTTCATCGACCCCATCATCCTCTCCGGTATCAAATTCTTGAGGGAGAGTGGGGTGACACGCATTGGAGCCGCTGGATATTGCTTCGGCGCCAAGGTTAGCAAAACTTGATCAACAAGATCCACCGCATAAGCTGACCGTTCAACTAGTATGTGATCCGCCATTACAAAGACGGCATTGAGTGTGGATTCGTTGCCCACCCCTCGTTTGTTGAATCCGAGGAGCTGGCTGCCATCACCGGGCCGTTGTCCATTGCGGCAGCGGAGGTTGATGAAATCTTCCCCGTTGAGAAACGCCACGAGTCCGAGAAGATCCTCATCGGGACCAAGCAGGACTACCAAATCAATTTATTCTCCGGCGTTGAGCATGGCTTCTCCGTCCGGGGTGACCCAAACGTCAAGGTGCAGCGATTTGCTAAGGAGCAGGCCTTCCACCAGGCGGTCGTTTGGTTTAACAACCATCTGGTAGACAAGAGAGAGTATGATACCAAGCTATAACTTATAGATACATCAAATATCAATATTTAAATATTTAGAACTAGCTGTATCTACCGCAGAGCAGCAGTCGGAAATGCCCCAAGTCAAACTAGTTGCAGCCGTTATGAGAATTTGATAATGCCAGCCCTTGTCAAACAAACAACTATAATAAGAGTACACGGCGATAATTAACTTGTGCAGATTAACATATCAGATAAATTATTAAATTAGGGAGAATATGCCCGACATGGAGATCGGTTGAGAAGCGTCTCCTCGCTCGTAAGCTATTGAAGACCCACAGGCTTGCCTGGGTTGGACTTCTTTGATGCCCCACCACACCCAGGGAAGCTCGTCAATCGTGATAATATTATTTCTTTCACCTTTCCCTCGAAATATGAGTCGTCTGGCATTGGAAATTTCTCGTGGAAGTTCATGAAGAACAATATAATAGCCAGTACTGTTGGCGACACGTGATCAATCTCGTGACATTCAGCCGCACCTTGCTTTGGTCGACCGCTAGTGAGGTAAGTTCTAGAACTGGACTAGCCTGCTCTCTCATGGTTGTCGCGTTCTGCAGCTTTGCGCCCCCTTTTCTTGTTGCCTTGGCTCTTCGTCTATCGCTGTGTCTTCAAAATGTCGGATGATGGGAGGTCAGCAACGGATATTATCACCTATATTGGTGTGCCGTTGGCCGTGCTTGGTGGTACGTTATCCGCTTCTCCACTTGCCAAGTCGCTAACGTCCTCACCCGCCACTCACAGTTCTTCCCATTCTCTATAACACTTTCGCGACCCTGGTCTCACTTTCGCGTATCAAGCGTATGCTTCGGCACAGTCGCCTAACTGCGCTGACTCGAAGTGATGTCGTGAACCGCGTCATTGAGATTGAACTTCCACGCTATGCAGTGATGCCCTTGGACAGGTTTCAAAATCGATCAGAGTATTGGACCCTTTCGCGTCATCCCAGCTCTATTCCCGGCGGCAGCTGGACGACCTTCAACTGGAGGACCAATGCAATCGGCCTGAAGACTCAACGCGTTGAGTATGCCGATCAAGTACGCCAACCTCAAGTTGAAATCGCATTTGACGAATTGGTCTGCTATCTCTTGGACTTGGGCTCTGTGCCTGATGCTCATGGCTGGAAGCTGCTGCGATCAACCGGGTTATGGACACCCGTGGGTTGTTCGTTGATGATGTCCCCGGACGGGCGGGAAAAAGCACTCAGTCTGGCCCCGTCAGACGACTCGGATGGAAACCTGTCTCTTGCTGTTGCTTGGTCGAGTTCCTGGATCACACGAGACTACTCGCAGCTGCCGCCCTATTGGGTCCGTCTGCCGTCTCCGCCCAAGAATCCCAAGACATCCGAGCCTGGTGAGAGTGCTGCCGAAGCCGAGGAGGATGAGCTTCCAAAAACTGCCATCTCCGAGGAAGGATTAATCAGCGGCGAGGGCATCAAAAAAAACTCAGCCGAGGTTGATTCCATCGAGAATGAGAGCAGCTCCAACTCTGAGAAAACCATAACCTGTCAGATCTCTATGGATGGAATTGTAACTGCTTTGACCCAAGAAGACCATCTTCAAAGCAACGCTAGAATTGACGGCCTCTTTATTGAGCACATTCGCGTTCGGGCGGGAAAAACGGATGGAGTATGGTTCGCAAGCGCTGCGACAGCTTATGGAACCTCACATCAAACAATTCTATGGAACTACAAGATTCCAGAAGACATTCTGTTCTTTGCCAGGAAAGAGACCGTACCTTGCGGCGTCATGGTTCTCCTGGCCATGGTTGACGATTCGGAAACTCCTGAATGGGCGACTAAACACACTGATTATGGGGCCTCGCTGGACCAATTCACAAGGAGAAACCAAGAGCAGCGCACTGCCATGGCGGCAGAAGCACGAATGGCCCCTGCACAGCGAGAACAAGCAGCCAAAGATAGAATGCGCAGAGAGATGGACCAGCGGATGCAAGACAGTGAGTTTACTCTTGCTAGGATTCGATATATGGAGTTTTGATTACTGACCAAATACAGTGCGGGACAAGTCGAGGCAGGACCTGCAGCGGCGCGACCAACATATGATGGAAGCTCTACAGAGCCCGAAATGGGACACGAAGCTTGTCGCGGAGCACGCCCTGCGTTGGCTCAAAAGCCATGGCATTTGGAATGAGTCTTTGACTCTCAAGGAGGTTGTGGGTTTCATGTTGCATCGGATGGTTCTTGAGGGTGAGTACGCGTCGAAAATATGTCGGATGTTGGATACGTGGAAGGCCTGGGCGGACATGGGAGGAATGAAAAGAGCGGATTACCAAGTGGCAGTGGACGACAAGTCTACATTCGCCCATGCGACTCTATTGATCGCCATGATCAAGGATACATCTACGGCGTTGGATGGCACCCTAGCGATGGACTTGCAGGAGTGCTTGCGAATATGGAGGAAGGTTCGTCTGGGGTAGGATCAGCGATGTTGAAAAGAATAGAAATGCATACATTTGCAGATGATTTGGATACGATGACCGCATTGAATGTAATTGAAGGGATCTGCAGCGGAATTGGGGAGTAGGAAGCGAGAGGTAGGCGGTGGGCGTTGGGGGCGGGCCTGAGCGGCTAGAGGGCATAAATATAAGGCCTTTGCATGTTAGAGGCCATAAATAGCGGGTTGTGACACCCAGAGGTTCGTGGCAGGGTGGGGCCACGTCTCAGATTGGGTGCATTGGGTGGGATGCAGAGGCGCACAGGGACTGCACGGGGACTGCACAGGGACTGCTCCGCCCCAAAACCCAGGATGAATCAGGCAGAAGAACACTGTAGCTAGGCAGAAATAGCGACCAACACAAAGTCGAGGTACGCGCCGGGATGAAGAGGCTGTGCTGTCCTCTCGCCAAAAACACAGCATCTTTTGCTCATCAGCGACGGCCGTGACGTGCTGATCTCACCCACCGGCCTCGAGAACTCTCTCCTCTTCATCTCTCGCCCTCCCGCCCTGGCTGGATTATCGCATTCCCGCCCTGGGCCCGGCTAGCAACCGCGCTACTACTCTGAGGTGCTCAGCTCACCCAACATATCATCATCACATACCAGTGACACCACACTCGTGACGGAGCCGAGGTTTATTTATTTCCCTCTTGTGGCCTCGAGCACGCGACCCCCATTGCTGTCCACCACCAACTTGGCAGCTATCGACCGGCCTTCGACCATGACCGACAGGGCAACTCCTCCCTCGCGAGGCGACTCGTCCAGCGCAATGTCCTACGGCTCCACTGGCTCCCAGGTGCCCCTCCCGCGGTACTCGGACAACGCTGCCCAAGAGGCGGCCAACAGCCATCGGGCGTCCGACGTCGAGAGCGGTCGCGATGGCCACGACAACGACGAGCCGCCGCCTGAGTATTCGGCCACCGACCCGAGCCAAGGCTTCCCTGCGGCCGCCGACTCGTCGGCATATCCGACGTCGCTCCCCACCCACGGCCCTGGCTACCCGCTGCAGCCCTTCTCCCACAGCGCTGACTCCAGCACCGCCTACTATCTCGACCCCCGCCTGGACAAGGACCCGGCGTTTTTGGAGCAGCACATCGCCAGCCTGGCTGTGGAGCCGCCCCGTCCGTTTGTCCGCCTCCGCGGCCACCACTACCAGCACAAGAAGGAGGGCGAGCACAAGAACACCAAGGAGATTGTCGATTTCGATGTTCAGATCGAGCTGACCCCGCTGCTGTACGAGGACCCGGCCCTGCGCCGTGACTGGCACCGTCTGGACG